>VDFB02000959.1:0-141571 GCA_007258455.2 Sequoia sempervirens | reverse complement strand
CTAGTTGCTTTCTTTGTTGGAATTGCTTCCAACCACTCGGTAAAATAATTAGTGGCCACCAATATCCATGAGTGGCCTCCACTAGATTTACATGCTATCTCTCCTGTAAAATCAATACCCCATTGTTGGAATGGAGATTGCATTACAACTGGTTTTAGAGGCAAGTTGCCAAGTTTTTTTAACTTACCAGAGAAACATTGACAAGAATCACATGTCTTCACTAATTGGTGTGCATCCTTATGTTGAAACTATTAAAATCTGGTGATTTTTGCATATTTTTTATGCCCTCTGAGTCTCCATATGAGTCTTTCCTTATGCATTTTTCCTTCATTTCATAATTATTTGCTCACATTTTGGCTCATATCTATCCCCTTGATCATCTATCTTTACATTTTCCACCTTTTGGTCCATATCGGCATAAGTCTCCATTTGTCTCCCCGACCCAGTATGTTTTTTCTGCTAATTCTTTCTATTTATGGTGTGTTGGCGTGACAGCAGTGAGGTCTCCCCGATCCATTTTTCTGTTGGCAAACGTCTGTTGCCTATCAGAAAGACGTTTCTATTGTTTTGGCGACCATGGAGGCTTTTATCAGCGTATGTTAAGTTTGTGGTGGGAGGTCTTGGCGAATATCATGTCTCATCGAATTCATATGTGGGACCTTTGGCATAATGATGTATATTCTACAAGAGGCCCCCCTGACATTGTTTTGTCTTGTTGATAGCTTGATTAGTGACCTTTTCGGTGAGAAAACCTTGTGGTCTTGGAAAAGTTGAATATTATAAAAGATAGCTCGGTGTGACCTATGTATTTTAGTATGTGGTTTTGGCGAGGAGCCTCGAGTCTTGCCGAATGGAGTGCAGTGTTGGTTTTATCTATAGGAAAATTGGGTGGTCACAACGACATGAAGTTATATGAAGACCTTCGGTGAGAGATACGATAATCGGTATTGGGTCTCCCTGATGTTTTGGGGCTATAGCGATAGTAAATCAAATGAGTACTATTCAGTGAGAGATACCCCTATGTCTCAGTGAGTGGAAGGCACATAATGAAAAGTATCTCAGTGAAACTCAAAACGATCTACATGACATCTCACTGACCCAGATGAGCTACAACGAATATGAACGACACCAAAAGAGCATTGGTATTAGATGTCCTTGTGTCTCACTGATTGGAAATGAACATAACAGAAATATGAGCTCAGTATGACAAAAGGTTTTCAATATGACATCTCCCCAACGGTTGACAGTCATGGTGAAGGTAGAATACACATGAGATGGTAGTGTTTGAATTGCCTTCGGTAGGACGATATGTTATGTATTGCCGACTACGCATAGGTGAATAATAGAATGTAAAACACTATGGCTGACATGAATTTGCTTGGATGACCATTGCTTGCAAGCTCAATTAGAGCCCAAATTTTGTGTTGGGCCGACATGAGTTCTCAATTTGATATTTTCTTCAAATGCTTGTGTATAATAGGCATTTTACAATTTTGTAATATAGAGGAGTTACCAGTATTTTGATATAGTAGGCAAATTATATGGATACAAAATAGTAAATTTATCAAATCTGAGGCTATGATGCATGTTATAAAATGGAGGTATTTATGAATATCAATTGATGTTGCTGCACATGTATGGTATCAATTATCTGTTGAATTTAATAAGAGAATTGCTAAGTTGTCTCCAAGTTGGATTCTTTCTGATTGTTTAATTGATATGACAAGTTTCTATTCAATTTATCAGTGCACATTTGTTGTACTCGTGTGATCGATTGATTGGTTCTTTCAAGTAAAGACTAAAATAATTTTAGTTAATCACATTAATCAGAGAGGTTCAATTGGATTGTTCAAGTAGAACTTAGTAATCATAATTTTTCATGTTTATACTAGTTGTAAGCATAATCTATGCCAAATAACTTGAATTTTCTCTAGAGAGTGTTGCTCATCTTGATCTCATATGACTCCACATACCCAACAAGGCACTAATCTCTGCACTTCATCATTTTGAATTCATTCAGCTTCTTTATGTCTTTAAATTGAGCATTTAGGACTTAGATCAGAATATTGTCATTGTTTTCAAATTGGATTTCATTTGTTCACCTCCAATTGCCATTGTGGACAAATTACTTTTAAGAGATAATTACAAATCAAGACTACATTATTCAGAGAGGTACACCTGGGCACCTAGGTCTTGCAACACCTAAAGTGTAGAAGGTTGAACTCTTTCAATCTTGTCTGTTACCCTGAAGTGTATCAAGAGATTGGCAGCCTCTTGAGGTATGTTGCCTGCATTTTTGAGAGCTAACAAATCGGTGACTCTGCTGGGGACAAATCAGAATCAAGGCCTTAATCATAGAGTTGGAAATCTTGCACAGACTCCACTAGGAATAAAAAGTATCAGAGCTTTTCTCATTTTTTGATAAAAGTGAGTGGCGATTCTAACAAAAATTTTGCAGCAGTTCATCATGAATGGAAGAAGATCTTAGTATAGGGGAGGTCATACTAGAGCTCCTTTTGGTAGTAGTAAGTGGACACATAAAGATGATAGAGCTAATAAGGGAAAGGGCATAAATGATGACATGTGCATAACAAACAAAGGTAAAGCACCAAGAGCATAGGGTAAAACATATAATTGCTATGATACATGGAGAGGTGATTCAAGCATAGAACTTTGTGTCCCTAAAGACCAAAGAAATCCCTTCCCTCTTGTTGATCCTCAGAAACAGGCCGAGCTTGAAGCCAAGAAACAGGCTGAGTGTGAAGCTAGATTTGAGCCTAAATGAATTAGAATTTGGCATGAATATGATCAAAGGATGGAGGGTAATCATAAAATTCCTAAAGAGTTCTTAGTTTTTGATGAAGTACAAGCACAGTTAGAATTAAAAGAGAAGATAAAGGAATTGGAGGCTAAATTACAGAAAGCCCAAATTGTTGATCAGACAGCTGGTGGCCCAAGGTATGTTCCACCTCACAAGTAGGGTGATAATGATGCAAGGACCTCCAATTAACTGAATTCTCCTCACCATCAGATTGGGAATCATTACAAGCAGCCAAATCGTCCACCTCACATTCTCGCACAACATACAGGTATGTATCCACCTCCTAGTCATCATTATATCCCACATCATAATGCATAGTATAATAATCACATGCCTCAGTATCAGCATCTGCCTATTCCTCCCCCTAACCAGCATGCAACCACAATCAAATAGTTTTATTTAACTGGTTTTTAGTTGTATCCTTATTGTATGGATGGCAGTTGGAGGAATATGGTGCCCAAATTTACAGGGAGTAATGTAATCACAGCTGAAGAGCATTTAAGAAGTTTTAATATTTTCATCCAAGACATAGATATGCCTTATGAAGATTTGCACATGAAGTTGTTCATGATGTCACTTCTTGAAGATGCTAGGGATTGGTTCAATAGCCTACCATCATTTTCTATTAATTCTCTATGAGCATTCCAAGAAAAACTCTTAGAGCAATATGGAAATCAAAATGCTCTAGATGTAGCTCTTCATTAATTAATAAGAATTCAGAAAAATTAGAATGATTCAATTTATGATTTCAATCGAAGATTCAACAAGTTGCACACTAAAGTACCTTCTGGATCAAGGTTGCCAAATTATGTTGCATTGAGTGTTTATTTAAATGCATTTGATCCTGAGATAGGGTATGAACTAAGAAGTAAATCCCTAAGAGATCTAGCTGAAGCACAAAAGATCGCTTTGACAATTGAAAACAACAGGAAGGCTACTGGTATAACTAATAAAAGAGACAACCAGAGGCTTCCTCAGCAAAGTAATAATTATTAGTATAGACAAGAGAATACATGTACAGAAATGAAAACAAAAATGAAAGGCTGAGGTTGCATGATATGCCTTACAATACAGACTGGAAAGATGGGAAACCTATATCAGCTAGGCCCAAAAATAAAGAAACAACTGATCCATTGAGCAAGAAAGGAACTTACATGGTGAGTAATAATTATTTTTGTAAGGTTTGTAATCAGCCACATTCTCTAGAATATTGTGTTGTAGCTCAAAGGATGCAAGAAGAAGGAATGCTGAGGGAAAATAAAGGAGAAGATCACACTGTATATCTGACTTCAAATGTTTTTCACCATGTTGAGGAAAGAAATTCATCTTCAGAGGATGAAGGCTATGAATATGATGTGTCCAATCAGAAGTATAATGTCCATATGGCTGAACAACAGATCTTTTATGATTCTGATGAATATTACATAGAGCCACATCCTGCTGAGGCGCCTGTTCAGTGTAGTGTAAGGAGACTCACTAGAGATGAAATTGAGACAATAACTGTTGCTACAGTTGAGAAAGCCAAAAGTCAATACCGGTTGAGAAACAAAAAAGTAAATGAGCTGAATGGAGTTCCTGGGGGAATTTTTATAAAAGATCAAAAGGCAACACAGGAAATTGTAAGAAAGCCAGAAAATAAGCAACATGATAAAATTGAAAAGAATCTTGTCCAAGAGTAGAAAGTTGCAGAATTACACAAGGAAATGCAAAAGTCTGATCAGCCTAGTAAAAAAGAGAAAGAAGAAAACAAAGGAGAAGTACCAGAACTAAAGAAGACTATTAAGATGGAGAGCTCCTCTTGTGACTTCACACAGGTGTTATCCCAGGTAAAAATGTCTATTCCATTACTTGAATTGATGAAAATTAAGGAGTACAAAAATGATGTTGTTCAATTGATTACAAATGGGAATGAAAAACATTTGAATTCTGAAGAAGTGAATAGGCAGGAAAAGATAAATAATTCAGAAGTCTATTTGGGTGATGTTTTAACAACCTCCCCACAAGTGGATCCATTCCTCACCACATTGCTTATAAATAATAAATTTTTGAGGAACTACATGATAGATTCTAGTGCTGCTATAAATATTATGCCAGTAGGTGTTATGAAGCAGTTGGACTTGTGTGTTGATAGATATGAAGGGAAGTGCTATGCAATGGATAACAGACCTATACCTGTGGTAGGCATTATGAGGGGTGTTGAAGTCAAACTAGCTACTTATCCACAAGTGGCTTATATTATAGATATAATAGTCATTGATACTCCTCCTCAATTCGGGATGCATTTGTTAAAGCAGTGGACAATAGTTGTTGGTGGAAATGTTCAATTTGATCTATCTTATGCTACAATACCAGTGAATGGTCAGGAAGTCAAGTTGTATAGAGAACCAAGAATGAACCAGCTTGTTGATTATGTGCCTCAAGATTAGATCAATTATTTCTGTGATGTTGATCTTGGAAGTTTTAAGATTGAACTAGCTCAACCAAAATTAATTAATAGTAATCCAATTGAAAAACATGCTGCACAAAATTGCAATGGTGTCTGGAAGATGTATTTCAATGGAGCATGCAGCCAGGAAGGTAATGGCACTAGAATTGTTTTTGTTTCCCCTTAAGGTACTAATTTTAAATATTCATTCTTGTTGGCATTTGAATGTACAAACAATGTGGCAGAGTATGAAGCTTTATTGACAAGATTGAACATCGCTGTGAAACACAAGATTAAGTTGCTAGTTATTTTGGGCGATTCTGAGTTGGTTGTTTCACAAATCAAATTGAAATATGTAGCAAAACACAAAAGATTAAAATAGTATAGGAATGTTGTATGGGATACCATTGAATTATTTGATGCATTTTCAATTGAGTGGATTGACAGGTCAAAGAACATAATGGCTGATTTTTTAGAAAATGTAGCACTGAAAAGAGATGATATCACATTGGCTGGGGTATCACAGATTGAGTTCAAGACAAGACCTGTTGTTCCTGATAATGTTTATAGTTGGTAGGTATTCAATGATGATACTGACCTTTTGAAATTCCTTAATTATAGAGATCAGTATGAGGCTTAGAAAATTGATTTCAATGCTTTTGTTGAAGAAGTGGATGGGAAGCAAACTATGTTTGGCAAGGAGATACTGTAGCTCAAAACAAATAAATTGCTCAAGGGTCTAGTGGCATTGGAGAGGTTGTATGATGGAAATGATAGATCTCTAATGAAAAAAATGCCAGTCAGAAGAGAAGATATTGAAGAAGTAAATTTAGGGACTAAGACAGCACCAAGAAAGGTATACATTGGAAAGAAGATCAACCCTGCAATTAGAAGAATGATGATAGAGTTGCTGAGAAAGTACAAGCATGTTTTTGCTTGGTCTTATGAAGATTTGAAAGCATACAGGGAAGATTTATTCCAGCATGAAATACCATTGAAACCAAATGCCAAGCCTTTCAGACAAAGGCAAAGACCCATAAATCCAACACTGGAACCTAAAATGCAAGAGGAATTGATAAAGCTCAGGGATGGAGGAATTATCAAACCAATTAGACATTCAACGTGGGTTTCAAATCTAGTTCCTATGAGAAAGAAGAATGGTGATATCAGATTATGTGTGGACTTCAGGAATCCAAACATGGCATCTCTCAAGGATAATTATCCTCTACCCAACATGGAAGTAATATTACATAAGGTGACAGGCTGTGAGCTGCTGTCCATGATGGATGGGTTTTCTAGATACAACCAGGTTAAAGTCAAAGAATCTGAGCAATATAAAACAACATTCACTACTCCTTGGGGAACATATGTATACATAAGAATGCCATTTGGTCTCACTAATGCTAGAACGATTTTCCAAAGAGCCATGGATGTAGCATTTGCTAATTTGATTAATGTTATCATGGTGGTGTACCAAGATGATTTGACTGCTTATTCAAAAAGGGCTGAAGATCATGTGTAACATCTTGAAAGGGTATTTACCAAAGCTCTTGAATATGGTATTAGTTTAAATCCAAAGAAGTGTCATTTTGTAGTCACAAAAGGTAAGCTCTTGGGTCATATTGTTTCAAAAGAAGGAATTAAAATAGATCCTAAGAGAGTTGAAACTATTGATAAAATTCCTATTCCTAAAACGGTCAAGGCGATACAATCATTCTTTGGACAAATTAATTTTGTCAGAAGATTTGTTTCTAATTTTGCTGAGATCATCAAGCCCATATCTAAAATGCTGAGGAAATGACAAAAAATGGACTGGACTGTTGAATCTTTGGATGCTTTCATGTCTATCAAGAAGGCTATCAAAGAGGATCCTATTCTTAAATCCCCAGATTTTACAAAGCCCTTTCAGATATTTTCATTTGCTTCAATGCATACTATTACTGCTGTTATGTTACAAAATAATAATGATGGTCATGAACAACCTATGTCTTTCTTTATTAAATCATTACAAGGGTTTGAATTGAAGTATGACATAATGGAAAAATAGGATTTTGCATTAGTAAAGGCCACAAAAGCATTCAGACCATATCTTGTTGGAGCGAAGGTGATTGCTTATGTCCCTCATGTAGCTGTCAAAGAAATTTTAACACAGTCTGAAGTTATAGGGAAAAGATGTAGATGGATCAATAATATTCAAGAATTTGACATGGAAATATAGATTACTAAGCTGGTAAGAGGCCAAGGCTTGGCTAGGCTGATGGCATAATCAAATATTGAAGCAAGTCAAGTCTGTAATATATAAGAAGGGACTGCAGTTGCAAGCATTGAGCACACTCCTTGGTATACTGATGTTATGCATTATCTTAAATACATGAAGTGTCCAGATGGATTGAGTGACAGCCAGAGGAGAACTTTGAAGTTGCAGGCATCTAGATATGTTTTTATGGATGGTGATCTATTTTGAAAAAAAAGGGATGGCATATTGTTGTTATGTTTGGATGAGTCACAGGCCAGGAATGTTTTGAAGGAAATGCATGAAGGAGTTTATGGGGGTTATTATTCAGTAAAGACAACTGGACACAAAATTCTCAGGGCTGGGTATTTTTGGCCAAAGGTTTTTAATGATTCTTTCACACATGTGAGAAAATGTGAGGCTTGCCAAAAGTTTTCTGGAAGATTGAAGTATCAGGGTGCTTTGCCTCTTCGACCTTTGTAGGCTGATGCCCCTTTTCACCAATGGGGAATTGATTTCATTGGAGAGATACAAGAGAATTAAAGTGGAGGACATAGATGGATACTAGTTGCCACTAATTATTTTACAAAATGGGTGGAGGAAATCCCAACCAAGCAGACTACAAGTAAAGTTGTAACAAAATTCTTAATGGACAACATTATCACTAGATTTGGTACACCATTGAGGATAATCATAGACAATGGGATGTGCTTCAGGTCAGATGAATTCAAAATCTTTTGTGATAAGTATGGCATCACTATTTTTTATGCAACTCCTTATCATCCACAAGCCAATGGTCAAGCAGAGTCTAGCAATAAGAGTCTCTTGAAGATTATAAAGAGGATGCTGGGATAGAACAAGAAGGCTTGGGATTCAAAGTTAAAATTGGTTGTGTGGGCTAATAGGATCATTGTGAAGAAGGCGATTGGAAAGTCTCCATTTGAGTTAGTGTACGAAGCACAAGCTAGGATGCCTCTACAAAATTTGTTACCAGTCTATAAGTTTGTCTTGCAGGAAGATTTGGAAGTTCTTGAACCCATGAAAGATAGAATGGAGCAACTTGCTAAACTTGTTGAAGTAAGGAGGGAGGCCTAAAATTAAAACATAAAGTTACAGGCACAGATGAAGTATCTATTTGACAAGAAGGCAAAGAATAAAAAAATTGAAGAAAATGATTTGGTGTTGATGTGGAATGCAAGGTGTCAGGAGAAAGGCAAGCATGGTAAATTTGAAGCCTTGTGGTTGGGACCTTTTGTTGTTTTTGAAAAGAAGGGTGAAGACTCATACTATCTGTAGAACATGGCTGGTGAAGATCAGGAATTGCCTGTTCATGGGAAATTCTTGAAGCTTTCCTTCTCTTGAGCAATGCAGAGGAGTAAGGGTTGCTAGTGCATGTACAACTCTTGTGTATCCTCTTAAAAATTATTTTCCATGCACAGTAGTTTTAGGTTTTCATCCACCTCCATTCCACTATCATTTCCCATTCACCTCCATCTTGCATTCACCTTCCATTCATTTCTATTTCCTTTCACTTTATTTTTGCTCACTGGTTCTTCATTTTGTGTCTAGTCTGCTCACCTTAAGATTCTGAATCCTTGCAATGATCTTACTATCATTCATCCCCAGACAGAGCCATTGTTGAAATTATTAAAATCTGGTGATTTTTGCATATTTTTTATGCCCTTTGAGTCTCCATATGAGTCTTTCCTTATGCATTTTTCCTTCATTTCATAATTATTTTCTCACATTTTGGCTCATATATGTCCCCTTGATCATCTATCTTTACATTTTCCACCTTTTGGTCCATATCGGCATAAGTCTCCATTTGTCTCCCTGACCCACTATGTTTTTTCTGCTAATTCTTTTTGTTTCTGGTGTGTCGGCGTGATAGCAATGAGGTCTCCCCAATCTATTTTTCTATTGGAAAATGTATGTTGCCTATAGGCAAGATGTTTCTGTTGTTTCAGCAATCGTGGAGGCTTTTATCGGCGTATGTTAAGTCTACGACGGAAGGTCTTATCGAATATCATTTGTCTTGTTGACTTCATATGTGGGACCTTCGGCATAATGATGTATAGTCTACAAGAGGTCCCCCAGATATCGTTTTGTCTTGTCGATAGCTCGATTAGTGACCTTTCCAGTGAGAAAACCTTGTGGTCTTGGTGAAGTTGAATATTATAAAAGATAGCTCGATGTGACCTATGTGTTTTAGTATGTGGTTTTGGTGAGGAGCCTCAGGTCTTGCCGAATGGAGTGCAGTGTTGGGTTGATCGATAGGATGGTTGGGTGGTCACAACGACATGAAGTTATATGAGGACCATTGGTGAGAGATACGGTAATCGATATTGGGTCTCGCCGATGTTTTCGGGCTATAGCAATAGTAAATCAAATGAGTACTATTCAGGGAGAGATACCCCTATGTCTCAGCGAGTGGAAGGCACATAATGAAAAGTATCTCAGTGAAACTCAAAACAATCTGTGTGACATCTCACCAACCCAGATGAGCTACAACGAATATGAATGACACCAAAGGAGCATCGGTATGAGATATCCTTGTGTCTCACTAATTGGAAACGAACATAACAAAAATATGAGCTAGGTATGACAAAAGGTTTTTCATATGACATCTCCACAATGGTCAACAGTCACGATGAAGGTAGAATACACATGAGATGGTAATACACACGAGATGGTAGCATTTGAATTGCCTTCAGCAGGATGATATGTTATGTATTGCCGACTGTGCGCAAGTGAATAACAAAATGCAAAATAATGTGGATGACATATATTTGCTTGGATGACTGTTGCTTGCCAGCTTGATTGGAGCCTGAATTTTGTGTTGGGCCAACATGAGTTTTCAATTTGATATTTTCTTCAAATTCTTGTGTATAATAGGTATTTTGCAATTTTGTAATATGGAGGAGTTACCATTATTTTGATATAGTAGGCAATTTATATGGATACATAACAGTAAATTTAACAAATCTGAGGCTATGATGCATGTTATAAAATGGAGGTATTTATGAATATCAATTGATGTTACTGCACATGTATGGTATCAATTATCTGTTGAATTTAATATGAGAATTGCTAAGTTGTCTCCAAGTTGGATTCATTCTGATTGTTTAAATTGATATAAAAAGTTTGCATTCAATTTATCAGTGCACATTTGTTAGACTCGTGTGATTGATTGATTGGTTCTTTCAAGTAAAGAATAAAATCCTTTTAGTTAATCATAGTAATCGGAGAGGTTCAATTTGATTGCTCAAGTAGAACTTAGTAATCATACTTTTACATGTTTATACTAGTTGTAAGTAGAATCTATGCCAGATAACTTGAATTTTCTCCAGAGAGTGTTGCTCATCTTGATCTCATATGACTCCGCATACCCAACAAGGCACTAGTCTCTACACTTCATCATTTTGAATTCATTCAGCTTCTTTATGTCTTTAAATTGAGCATTTAGGACTTAGATTAGAATATTGTCATTGTTTTCAAATTGGATTTCATTTGTTCACCTCCAATTTCCATTGTAGACAAATTACTTTGAAAGATAATTACAAGTCAAGATTGAATTATTCAGAGATGTACACCCAGCCATGTTTTGCAGTACCTAAAGCATAGAAGGTTGAACTCTTTCAATCTTGTCTGTTACCCTGAAGCATATCAAGAGATTGGCAGCCTCTTGAGGTATCTTGCCTGCATTTTTTAGAGCTAACACCTTAAATATAGTAGGCCACAAAAATACATCCCTCATTATCTTATGTGTAGTTGATTTGGCCATATAATTCCCTCCACAAAATCCACCATGCATCTCACTCAAAAGTTCTTGTGCTTGATCTTGGTCAACACACTTCAGCATGACACCTTCTCCATTTCTCCACCAGAGCTTTCCAGCTATGATAACATATTTAATAACATGTAATTTCAATGTCCTTTTCTCATTTTCACTGAAGTTATCAGGACATTTCATCTTTTTTAAATAATACATCACACCTTTATACCATTCAGAATTCTCCATATCACATATGTGTGATCTATTTTCCTCTTCTAGCAAATTTATTTGATTTTCTTCCAGATTACTTTGGTCCATAAGCTTGGCCAATCCTTTTCCTCTCACCAGCTTAGTAATCTGGATCTCAATGTTGAACTCCTAGATCATGTTGATCCATCTACACCTTCTTCTTGACACTCCCTGTTGTGTAAAAATACCCTTGACAATAACATTGGTACATATGCAACTATAGTAGCTCCCATCAAATAAGGCCTGAAGGCTTTTGTAGGTTTCACTAATGCATATGCCTATTTTTCATTTATATCATACTTAAGTTTTGTAGCTTGTAAATATTTTCTGAAAAAGGCTATAGGTTGTTCAAAAACCCTCAACATTCTTTTGCAACAACATAGCTACAATTGCGTGGAAAGAAGCAAACGAAAAAATCTGTAAGGGTTTAGAAAAATCAGGGGTTCTTAACATAGGAGCCTCCTTTATTGCTTGCTTGATGGCTTGGAAAGCCTGAAAAAATTCCTCTTCCCATTCAACCTTGGCTCCCTTCTTAAGCATTTTGGAAATCGGGTGAACTATCTCAGTAAAATTTGTTACAAACCTCCTTAGGAAATTTATTTGTCCAAAGAAATATTGTATCCCTTTGACGTTGCGGGGTTGAAAAGTTTTTTCTATTGCAATTACCCTCTCTGGATCAATTTTTACTTCATCCTTGGAAACAATATGTCCCAATAGTTTTCCCTTTGTTACCCCAAATACACATTTCTTTGGATTCAAAGAGATACCATACTCTAATGATCTAGTGAATATCCCCTCCAAATGCTCACAATGATCCTATTCTTTCTTAGAATATGGTGTCAAGTCATCTTGATAAATCACCAAAAATAATTTGATGAAATCTGAAAATGCCACATCCATGGCTCTCTAAAAAGTAGCCCCTGCATTTGTCAGATTGAAAGGAATTCTAACATAGACATATGTTACCCATGGTGTAGTGAATGTTTTCTTGAACTACTTAGAATCTTTGACCATGAGCTGGTTGTAACCAGAGAACCCATCCATCATAGACATCAATTCACAATTTGTTACCCTTTGCAACATGGCTTCCATATTTGGTAATGGATAGTTATCTTTTAATGAAGACATATTCAAATTCCTGAAATCTACACATAATCTGATGCATCCACTTTTCTTCCTCACTAGCACCAAGTTTTACACTGAAGATGAATTTCTAATTGGTTTGATGATCCCTGCATTGCTTAACTTCATTAATTCTTCCTGCATCTTGGGGGCCAGAGTGGGATTAATGGGCCTTTGCTTTTTCCTAAATGGCTTGGCTCCATCTCTCAAAGGAATCTCATGTTGAAAAAGATCCTCTCTATATGATTTGAGGTCATCATAGGACCATGCAAATACATATATAAAATTCCTTAATAAGATAATTAGCATCCTTCTCACCTTTGGTGACAGTTTCTTTCCAATATACACCTTTTTTGGTGATGCCTCTATTCCAAGATTTATCTCTTCCAAGTCATCAGGATGGGAAACAGTATGATTAGCCTTTGTTCTATCCTAATTATCAAATACTCTTTCTAATACAACTAAACCCTTAGGAATTGTATTTGTCTTTAACTGAATGACCTCATTTCCAAATATAGTATCTTTACCATCAAATTTTTCCACAAAAGCTCCAAAGTCAATTTCTTGACTTTCATATTCACCCATACAATTCAAAAACCTTAGTATGTCATCATCATTATCAAAGGCTTTCCAATTTTTTATATTATCAGGAATGGATGGTCTGGTTTGCACCTCAACCTTTGGAATTCCAATATAAGTCATATCATCTAGTTTTAATGCAATGTTTGCCAATAAATCTGCCACTTTATTGTGGCCTCTCTCCATCCATCCTTTGCCAAATGCATCAAAGTTCTCTAATTCATCCCATACAAAATTCCTATACTATTTCAATCTCTTATTCTTTGATAAATACTTGGATCTAACTTGGGAAACCACAAGCTTCGAATCTCCAATTACCTTGAGCTTCTTGATCCCATGCTTTGCAACCAACCTTAACCCTAATAACAGGGCTTCATATTCTGCCACATTATTGGTGCATTCAAATAACAAAGTGAAAGAGAACCTGAATGTCTTTCCACTTGGTGATTGTAACAAAACATTTGCACCAAATCCTTCTTTTGAACTTGCACCATCAAAGTACATAGTCCACAAGTCAGCAGACTCTAACAATTTTTTTACTTCTATATCAATTGGTGCAGTAGACTTATTACAGTTGTTAGAGCATTCATCAACCCTAACTTTAGTTATGCCACTGTCAATAACTTAGCATGTCATGTTCTCAGTCGGGTCATGCTCGATCATATGGGATACTTTTGAATCTCTTTCAATCTTGACATCCTTACCATCAATGGAGAAAGTACCAAATGATAGATCACACTTCATGTTACCCCCCATTGATGCACTCCACATTCTCGATAGAAGCATCCCAAAATGAGGTGGGATGTCTGCAACTAATACAATCATGGTTAAATATTTCTTAGGATATTGAGTTAGTTTATAGGGAATTACTTTAATAGTTCCAACAACTGGCACTTCTCTTGAATCTAAAGCATAGCATTTACCTTGAGTTGTATCTACTATCAATCCCATTGCCTCCATTATTTTTATTGGCATAACATTATTTGATGCCCCTAAATCTATCATACAGTTCCTCAAAATTTTCCCATTTATATCAACACTTAAGAAAAAGGGGGTTATATTTTCAAGGCACATATTGATAGAATTCCCTAAATATATAGGCCGAATTTGTGACACAATTCGCTCCACTTCTTTCTCTTTATCCTTTGCTTCTTTACAACTACCTTGTTCAACGTTATTACTAGCAACACTTGTGATCAAGGCTATTGTCTTTTCCTTATGCTCATTTATTCTCATCATTTCTAGAAAAGGTACAGTCACTTTAACATGAGAAAGCACTTGGAACATATCTACAAGTGTATATTTAGGAAAATCAAACACCATACCTTCATCATCATCCCTTTTCTCTTGCTTCTTACTTCTCTCTAGTTTCTTTTCCTTCTTATCCTCTGCAACAAATTCAACAAACTTTGTAATCACTTTGGTCTTCACTAATGATGAAGCTACATCTTCTTCAGGCTTTAGAGCTTCATTCCTTTTTCCCCAAACCTTATCATTCTTAACCTCTTTGATTTTAACAATGTCCTTTTTGTTGTCAACCTTAACATCCTTTTTTCTATCCTTTTGTTCTTTAATAAACAAGCTAGATTGTTTACCCTATTCACCACCCACACTTTTGTTTCTTAATTGAAGTTAACTTCTCACTTGAGTAGCCATTTCCTCAGTCAAACTTGCAATCTCTTCTTTTGATGGTCTCCTTAAAGACACTAAATCTTCAACCTACTCCATATTGCAAGCATTATAGTCAAAATTAGCCTCCTCATCAGAGAAAACTTGTTGATGGTACATTTCACTTCCCTGTCTCTGATTATCCACATCAACTCCATGTAATTCATCATTAGAAGAACATTCTACCTCATCAATGTATGATCTGGCCATACAAACATCTACATCAGCCTGCTCACATTCCAGAGTCTGCTCATGAGCATCCTCCTTTGTTTCCTCAACAAGTAACTAAGCAAGACCACAGTAATTTTGTTCATGTGGATGTTCACACACCTCCCACCATGGTCTATCCTGTACTAAATTTACTGAATGCTTCTGTAAGGGGTCTAGCATATGCTGACCATCTTTAGGATTCTAGCCAGGAAAGATTAGTTTCCCATCTTTCCAATTTGTATTATAAGGATAATTTTGCAACCTGGGTGGTCTGTCATTTTTATTATACTATTGCTTTTCATTTCCTATACCCTTTTCTTGCTTGGCGATAGTATACTTTATGTCTTTCAAAATACTGAAGACCTTTTCCCAATTTTTATCATCCTTAGGCTTTGCAACAAAAACCTTCTTTGTCTTATCCTTAGGATTCTTTAAAAGTGTGGGTTCTTCTCTCCTACCATACTTTCAAGAAGCTCTTCTATTACTTTCAATATTTATATCCACCCTAAATGCATCCCACATAGTCTGAGGGTCCTTATCTCTTAGGAGATATGGCATTTTAGCATCAAAAGCATTGAAATATGTGGTTAGAAAAACATTTTCATCAAGCCTCAACACCTAGAACAACTTATACATTGCCTTTTGGAACCTTAGATTAAAATTTGTCACCGGCTCATTCAATGACTTCTTGATGTTATTGAACTCATTCAACATGAAACTAGGATTTGTTTTATCACCATATCGTTCCTTAAAACATTTTTGAAATTCATCCTATGAACCAATACTAGCAATAGGTAAACCTCTGTACCAATCTCTTGCGTCCTCTACCAGAGATTGTACAAACAATTTCATTATAAAATCTTCATGCTCTACCCCATAATCATTTAGCATGTCCATAAAAGCTTTTAAATGTTCCTCTGCTATCATAGCATTTTTTTCCAGCAAACTTATTCATCTTTTCTCTTAGACTATCAGGAATTGGATTTGGATAAATAGGAATACCATCAAAGAATAATTTCCTATACCTTTCCAACTATATAGGTCTTCATTGAAATAATCATTCATTCTTCCGAGAATCAACCCTAGACTCTAAATTTTGCACCCCAGGACCATCCTGATTTAGATCAACAAACCTAGACGCATGAAACTTTGGGCCATAACTTTTTGTGGTGGGATCCAGATTAATTTCAAGACTATGTTTCAAGGCATCTTGGTGACTTGATGAGGTTGCAGCTTCTGTAGCCTCATCAATGTATGACATCTTGAGGAAACTTATTTTTCTCTTCTTTTATGCATTCGTAGCCTCAATCTTTGTCCTTTCCAACTCTTTTGTGTGAGCCTCACTCTCCCTTCTAGCCTTTTCTAAGGTAGTTTCAACTTGAAATGATACATGTGGTGATGGATCTCATTTAGGAGGGTGGGAAGTTTCCCTCTAACTTATTTCAATCCCCTCAACCTTTTGTTTTCTCTTGTCTAAAACAGTCTTAGGGTTCAAATTACTTAATTGAGACTTATCAGGATTGCAGGGTTTTGAGTCTGCAGGTTTTGATTGGGCATCAACTTGACCTACATGACCTTCCATAGACATAGGCTTTATCTTCTTATCAACAATTTCATGTAGAATGGGGCCCTCAACATCTGGCTTAGGTTTTTCTTTGTTCAAGAGCTTCATTGCTACCAACTATCTAATTAAACTATCCCTTTCAATCATAACCTGCCTTGATTCTATTTCCTTTTCCTTTTCCCTTTTTCTTCTAAGCTCAGCTTGATTTTGCATCTCTCCTCTCAAGGAATTAATGTCTCCAAAAACATCATCAGGGTCAAGCAAAGTCATATTAGAACTCCATTTATCACTTAGATATATCAGATTAACCTTGTCAAGTACATGTTCAGACAATAAAGGAGTTCCATCATCTTTAGTAGGAGGAGGCATGTCACTAGTGCCATTTTTGTGATGGCTTCAACTTCTACTCCTACCTCTTCTCTTTGCAATAAATTGGACACTAACATGCCCTTTATTTTGACATGTTACATCCTATTGAACTGGTGTATTAAATAATGCATAAAAATTCCACAACTATTTGATTCTGAACTTCTAGACACCTCTTCAAGAGTTTTAGGGATAGGGTGTAAAGGCTTACTTGTACCTTGGTGTACAAGATTCTGTGACGTGGGAGTAGGATTGTTATATTTTGGTCTTTTCTTTATCCAGTCCTTCTTCACTTTAGGAAGTTCACCCTCTAGTTTCTATTTTGGATGATTCTTCATGAATGACCTAGTTTTCTTTATTCTATGTACTTTTCCAAAAGATCCTTTAACTTATATTAAATGTTAAAAATAAAATGCACATTGGTGCATAGACTTTAGAGTCGCCACCCAATTATCATGGGAATACCAAATATCTAGAGATACATGGTGGAATTTAAAAAACCTTTGGGATTTTGTACTCACAACATACAAAAGTGCTTTACAAAATAACTCATAATGCTTATGAAAATAGAATAAATGGACAAACCCAACATAGAACTATAGGCTTGACCTTCAAATCATAGAAACACTATGAGAACTCTATGCAAAATAGACAACCAACATATTGACAAGAAATATTGAAATTAGCTCCCTAGTAGAGTCGCCATTTTGTTGGTTGTTTTTACTATAACCAGGTTGGTCTTCTAATCTACCTATGGAATTGCCAATTCCAATCAAGGGAAGCTTGAAGGACTTGGAACAAATTACAAGGATTTTAAAGACCTCCTACACTTTGGGATCTACAAGACCCAGGATGGTAATCCCTTAATGTGTTTACAACCTCTGCACCATTATCATAAACATCATTAACAATAATAGATAATCTCATTTAATAGCTCAACATAATAGGATAATACCAATCACAATTGGTTGTTCATCAATAATATCAACTATTTGGAGCATGAGATAACTACAACACATTCCACAGTATAAAATAGTCATTGAATTTGCAATTTTAGCAAGCTCTAGGTAAATAAAAACACACACTGAACCATACAAATTAGTACAACTTAGATCAGTGCCATATATCCATTGGGGGAGTCAAATTCATAAATATCTAAGGGTTTATGATAGATTTAAAACATAGCATATAAGATCCTTGAGAACATTGCTTTACAATTTCATCAAGATGTATTCTAACCCAATACTACTTATTGAATCCTTATACATAACATATCCACCTACAATCCCATTCAAGCATTTTAATTTATTCCTCGAATTAAATCCAAAATAGAAATCATACACACCACAACAGTGAGATGAATGAGACAACCCTTGATTATCTTATTCAAAATTAAGATATTCATGTACAGTGGAGAGACATGAGTTTGAATTAATCATTTCAATTCAAATGCTAGTACTATCATAAAATATCAAATCCACATGAATTCAAACCCTACTATAGAATGACTCAAAACCTAAACTGCATTTTCCTTAAAACCATCAAACTTTACAATTTTTCTCTATAAATCTACCTAGACTCGACCAAAAATATCTAACTTGCTAACCCGTATTTCCAGCCTTGAAATAATTCTTATAGAAAATGAAGGAGAAAACAACCATCAGGCTAGAAAGTACATGTGTCACCAGCCAATTAAAACACCTGGCGATATTCCAAAAATCGTTACAATAGTAATCACCCTGGAGAATGGTTGATGCAGTAGCAAAAAACCTTAAGAATTTTTGTGCCCAAACTACCACCAAAACAAAACTGTAATCCATTGTAACTACAACAACTAGTTTTCCAACCATTAGCAGCCCACTCCATTTACTCTTCCTCAGTTAAATATTTATTTACCCATTTCTAGTATTCTTCATCAGTTGTCCAATCAAAATGAATTACCTCATTCACCTTGAAATTATAAGGTTTGTATTTAACTCCTACCTGATTTGCTTCTCTTTCAAAAGATTCTAAGAATGAGCTGGTGCTAATGATTTTTTCCATACAACTCACCAATAAATCATAATCTGTGTCATCACAAATTAATTTAATTTGATCATTGATGACCTCATTTTCCTAATCTTGCCACTGTTGGAGTGACCTGATATTCCCCCACTCATCAATTATGTTAGGTAACAATGTGTTTCCCCAATCATCAAAATTCTTCACCAACTCCCTGATCTTTGTACTCAAGTCATCTAGTAAGGTTTGAAAACCTTGCAATGATTTAACTAACACCTAAGTAGGCCTTAATGATTGGTGTCTATTGTTTATGTCAAACTTTAAGGCCTTATACATTATGTCTAAATCATTGGCCCTAGGGATCCAATTTTCAATTAATGGTATCACTATTTCCTGATCCCTATGAATATTCTTTATTTCATCTAATAATAAAGAATATAAAGAATATATAGATGACAATCTATTATAAACCTTCTCATTTAGATGCCTTAACATAGTAGTAACAATCTCCTTTTGTTTTAGAAGGGATCCTTCCTCACTTACCTTCAAGGATGCCTATAATTCTTCAATTTTATTCATTAGTTGCTTCTTCAAAGGATCAATAGAGTATTCCATTTCTTCATCAATTTGTTCCAAAGAATGGTTGAGGGAAGGATTTTGAATGGGAGACCCTGGTGTGGAAACAATAGGAGAAGCAGGAGGCACTGACCCTAATGTGGGAGGCAAAGTACTAATCCCTAGAGCACTTGATGTCTCCCTAATTTGTTTGTACCTTAACCTATCTACCTTAGTCAGTAGCTCAACATTCCTTTGCCACATCTTGCTATATTCCTCAATCAAGAGATTGTATTTCTCCATTAGGCTTTTCTTTTTAGCCTCCTCTCTTTCAACAGTATTTTGGGCCAATTTGGCCACATTTACTGTCAAATTAGTGGCCACAGTGGTTGAGGTCTTTCAAGCCCTATTTATTATTAACCATCCTCTTAAATTTGGGCTAATATCAGTAACATTTAGCTTTCTCACTTGTCGGGCCAATGCCCAAATTTCCAAGGTCTCATATTCTTCACTGAAAGTAGAATCCTTCAATGCTGCCTTGACCTCTTCTTCAGAATCTTGTATGGGATGCTTGGACTTCAAAATAGCATTAAAATATATGACATCTGCAATGTCCCATTCAGGAAAAATTAAAACACCATCCTGACTTACCAACTTTCTTCCTTCCTTAGGAGTGATGTTCTTGAATTCATCCATTAATTCATCTTTCATTTCATCATCATTCTCCTGTCTAACCTGTCGGGTCTCAATTCTCTTCTCTTCTTACACTTATCCTAGTATTCTTCCAATTTCATTCTCCATACCAATTGCAAGAAGACAAGAGTTTCTACAAATGCATTATAATCTAGAAACTCCTTACAAGCCTCCATTCTTGCATCTTGCACACATTTACCTTTCATATCCAAATCAGATAGAACCAACTTAGCTGGCCTAGGAGGGGAAGGTATACCAATCTGAATGTTCTAATCAGTGACAACAATTTCATCCACCAAATCCTCATGTTACTGATCATTATTTTGCCTCTTATGGCTTGGCTTGAATGGTGGTGGTGAGGGACTATCCTAAGGTTATGATTCCAAACCAATGATCTTAATATGCCCAGGCATTTTGAATTTTGGACCTAGTTGTGTATGCAATTTCATTATTTGTTTCCCTTTTTTCTCCTCTTATTCCTCATCACTGTTATCATCTCTTTTCCTCTTGTAAATAGGCCTCTTTCCTATAGGTTGGTATGTTGGCCTCGTTTCAATTGGCATGGCACCTTGCTCCTGTATACCCAAACTCAACTCCAAGTTTATCTTCTTAGTCCTAAAATTGCCATGATTTCTTTGAAGTTCTCCATCAAAAAGTTAATTTTTTTTATGGTATGGATTGAATTCCAACAATGGATCATACTTTCAATCCATTTTGTGCACAATAGCCAATAGCTTATCATAAACTATCCATTTATCCTTGTTCAACTCCTGCTTGCTTAGGTCAAATTCATTTCTAATCAAGTCCTTAGGAAAGTTGAACTCATCCACAAACATACCACCTTTTATCCTTTGTTTGAAAAGGGAAAAGAAACCCTTAGGATCATTCTACCGCTTAGGACCACACCTCAAATGATAGTCTTCAAAGAATTTTCCAAAGTGCACTGAGCGTCCTTTTCAGAAAGACAAAATATGACATGATTGTATAATCTAGGAAAAATGTTCCTTTACCCTTCCTAGTAAAGTTTTCCTCATGGATACAACCAATTTTCCACATAAGCTCTACAAATCCCACCCTTGGTGGCACATTGTATGGCAATATATGAGGGGTCCCTTGAAAACTTTACACCCTGGAGATAGTGCTGACTACGTATGGAATAATGTCACCTAAGTTATGGAAGACCTTCAATTCTAGCCTCCTCCCTTTTGGTCTGAGGAAATCATACAGTCCCTCAGGGATCCTGGGTACATTTACCATCAACCTGACTCTCAATATAGAAGAAAAAGAATTGTCAAAATGTACATAACTAGTGTTTTCCTTGTTACATGATAAATCTATAGTCGACATCTGTACTGGCAATCTTTTTCCATCAACCAATTGCCTTAATTCCATCTTCTTAGAGAAGAAATCAACATTCTTGTACAAGAACATATACATTAACATAGAATACAAGAAAAATTGGGTGCCTATATCATTTTGCTGCAACTTTAGCAGCCCTTCATGTATCCTTTAAGCCAACAAACTAGCAAAATCATAAGTCACAAAGAAGTTAGGGTGTTGTATTTGCACCGCCAAGAACATGTAAGTGATAGGCATCACTATGTCAAGATTGAAACCCAAAATCTGGCACAATGAGTAAAAGGTGGCCAAGAAATGATTTGCAAAGCAATTCAATCTGAAAGGTTCCTAGTCACTAGGGATAATATAGAATATCAAACCTCTTTCCCTAGCCAAATGAGGTGGGAGCAGCTTAGCTCTGAAGAGTGATTTCAACTTCCCATACTCTTGCTTCATTTCCTCAAGATTGATAGGAACCAAGTACATTCTAGGCTCACTCAAATCAAAAACATGTCAGAATTCTTCTTTGTTAATGCTTAATAGAACCCTTCCATCATTATCTTTGATTACCCATGTGAGAAGGTCATATCGTGCAGCCACTGCCCTAAGCAAGTCTACATTAGGGAACATATTTGGTACCACCAACTTCCCCATATCATACAACCAACCATTCGAAAAGGGGTGATGGAAATTCCTCTATCCAAACCACAATCTGAACATCTCCAAACTTGTAAGAGGAACTTGTTGATGGTGTTTTCTGCACAGCAACAACTCAGACAGAATACGATATCCTATCTCTCTTGAAAGGTAATCTTCAACAATGAATTAATGAAAATCACCCCAAGGTCTCTCGGGTGTTAGGTCATAACAATGCATAAAACAACTCAGATGAAATGTGAAATTGCTGGTAATCACAATCGGACCTTACTACAAGCAAACTGTATCTTTCCAATTTATCAGATCTGACAATATGATGATCTTAAAACCCTAAATCTAACCAAATAATAAAGAAACAGTAAAAGATAGGGATGCAAGGAAGTAACAAAATCTAAACTATTGCAAGGACAAGCAATGCAAATGACAAATATCTGGAATGGACCTATCTCAAATAACCAATTCCTGTTCGACCCACAAGGCAATCTTACAAGAACAGTGCAATCTTCTGAGGAATATAGATTTTCAAATCATAGACTTGCATCTACAACCGAACTTAAGCACATCTGAATATATGGTCCAGGTTGACTTTACCAGCCTACTACAATCAAATAGTTACTGGGAGTATAGACCAGAGATAGCTACCAACATTCCAAATATGAAATCACATACACCATTTATCCAGATAAACTAATTTATTTCTGAATACTAAACCCTAGATCTTCAAGCAATGTAAAAGATAGAACAAAATAACCATGCAAGATGAGATAACACAAAGGATTTCACCAGGAATAACCACAATGCCTTCAATTGTATTAATCACCAAATGCTACAACAATTCAACTGTTCTGAATATGGTATTTGCTTCAAGAAATTCTAAAATACTCTAACCATTGCTCCTGCTAATCTCTATTATAGTCTTGCTAATGTCTACCACAAATTTCTGAACTGAACCCTTACAATGAGGCAAAAATGCCAACTTATACCAAAATCCCCTCAAAACATGTCGGCCCAGCCAAACATTTTACAAAAATAAATAAAACTGCCAGAACAGGTCGGCCAAGGAAACAAACTAAGGCACAGTCCCCAAGGAAGTCCGGTCCAATGCATGCCCTATGATAATAGGGAAGGACAAATCTCGAGATAAACATTAACCGCTGCTTCCTTTGTCTTTCCTCCGCACTGGTGACCCTTGAACCTTCGAGAAAACTCCCTCCAGCTCAGCAACGGGTGGCGATGGAAAAACTTTGAGCCGACATTTAATTAAATCAATTCCTTCATTGGATCACCAAATGGTTTTCTTCCATTCCTCCTTGCTGGCCAGGTACCTATCTATCACTGCCAAGTATGTAGCTGCATCATCAAGCATATGGCCAGTGACAACCTCATCAGAATCCGGGGCATAAACCTCATGCCACCATTCCTTCAATTGATCTAAAATCAGGTACTTGGGAGCTATCTTATTCCTCCCTATCATCACTTCAAAAAATGCAATGCAACCATCATAGATTGCAGTAAGGTCGGCATCAATGGTTTTTCTTCATTTCTGTATCTTTTTCATGCCTCCCTGCCTGATTTGTAATGCCTCGAACCATTCCCATGGTTCATCCAATCTAGTGGAGGGAAGAATTCCATCCTTGCCCAATTGTTCCTTGCCATGCCCAAGAATAATCTTTGTCTTCTGCAGCAGGAGGTCGACATCATTCTTATCCTGAGAAAGGATGCTTTCTATCAGCTCTTTACCTCGGACTGCATCCTTGCCAACAGACAATATTTCCTTAATAGCTTCATCTCCTTGTGCCTGAACACTCATCAACCAGTCGGTGGCAGCTTGTGTGGAGGCCTTCATCTTCTCTATGCCAGAAATTGTTTCCTTCGGCAGAAATTCGGGAGTAGAGGAGGAGGACAGATGGAGGGATTGTAGAGGCTTCATGACCTCTTCTAAACTCTTCCTCAGCCTTTCATTTTCTCTTTTCAGTTCTCGCTTTGTCTGGGTCTCCTTCTTCAATCTATCCACAATTACAGCACTTGACCCCTCGAATTCCTCAATGTCTTGCTCTAGGGAGGCTGGCCCAAGGTTAATGGTTTGGACACTGTAATCCTGGCCTGTTACCTCATCTCTTGTTTTATCTGCAGCAGGGGTGGCGATGTGAACTACACGGTTGTGCACTTCATCCCTCTCTACCCAGGAAATTACACTGGCAGCCTTCTTCTTCTTCCCCTTACCGATCTGAGATAACATTGCATCCCAGTCAAGAGGAGTATCCTCTACTATCACCTGTTTCTTCTTTGCTATTTACTTTTCTAACCAGTCCGGGGCTACAGGGTCCGTCTGGATTCCTTCTGTGTCAGTTTTCCTCAGGTCCTCTGTGACTTTCTCCTCTTCCTCAGCTGTCACGTCAGGCTCATCCTCGGCTGTGGCCTTGTCATCCTCTTCCTTCTCGGGAGTCTTCTCGCTCTGAACAGCCTCCTCAATTCCCAACTCTAGAAACACTGGTGATGGAGTCCGAGCAGGCAGGCTTTCCTCCGGCTCTGGCGATCCGCGACCTTTCTCACTCTTCGGAGAGTCCTCGTATTGCACCAAGGGAGAAGTGTGCCTTTCCTCTGTTTCCACATCGAGCTCGGCAGCCTCACTGAATAATGTTCCCTCTTTGAAAGATTCTGCCTCTCTACTGATTTCCTGTCCACCCGGATTCTCCGGTTCTGATATACTCTGTGGAGGCGAGACAGGTTTGTCCTATTCAGTGGCTGGCAATACTGGGGAGGAATCCTTTGGCTGTGCGGCATCCTTTGGGGAAGGAGTTCTGGATTTTCTGGTGTATACTTTGGTCTTCTCGCCCCTGGAGCTTTCCACATCCACAACTGGAGGTTCATCCTCCAAAGTAGTTTGGCCTTTCTTCTTAGCAACCCTTGTAGTTCTAGCTTTCTTGGGTGGTGGAGGAGCATCCTCCTCTTCAGCCTTTTCTGCTTCCTCCTTGTCCGAGGACTTGCTGATGGTCAAAGTCTTCCACCTACGTTTACCAATTAGTTTCCTTTTTGTTGCCGGTTCTGTCCCTTTAGGACCTCTGGCTTTAATTTTGAAGGGGGAGGCTTTGGTTGTTTTCCCTTTGGGGTCCTCTTCCCCGGATTCTTCAGAAGTGGACATGGGGTTGAGATTCCCCATCAAATCGAAGGTACAAGGTACCTTGGCACTCTCTAACACCCAGACCTTATGCTTTATCCAAGACAAAGTAAATCTTAGCACGGGAGCCATCAAATCTTCCAACTCTGTCACCTCAGGCTCATTCCAATCAATATCTGCAACTGACCTGTCCTTGATGGGCTCATAAACGTGGTCCTGGACTAGTTTTCCATCATCTTCCAGCTGGTCCAGAATCAGCTTCACATTGTACTGTCTAATGACCTCTACAGGCAGCCAGGAATACCTCTTCTTCCTCGCATCAAGGTCATCCTTGATGTTGACCCAGTAATCTTCCAAATCCTCTTTGTGCCTGTATTCCCGGGTAGCCCTTTTCTGTGCCTCCCCGGTGATGTCAAAATTCATTCTCTTTGAATGGAAAGAGAATCCATAGGCGGCCAATTCCTCACCTGCAGTGTGGGCTGATTGGATGGAATGGCACATCTCCCCCATGCCAATCCCAAGGGGAAAGTCACCTCCAAAACCAGTTTTATGTTTCTCCCTCTTGACCACTGAATCGAACTCACAAATTTGTCTCACGACCTCTAGCAGCACAATGTGGTCAGTGGGATACCTGGGCAATCTGTAGGGAGCAACGGGGCATCCATCGATCCGGAGATAAGTGAAGGTGGGGAACTGAATGAACCAGGCCCCGTAATTCTTAATCAATCCTTTGGCCCCATCGAACAATCTGATGTGCTCTGCATTCTGAAGGGTCCGGGTAATGTGCATGGTGAAGGCATCATTGGCCCTCCTATAATCTCTGTGCCCGAGGTTCAATTCTAGATAGACTTCATAGATAATATCCTGTCCAATGGTTCCTGCCTGAGTCAGTCCCTTGTAGGGGTAGGAGATGGCCAGTATATACACGATGTAAGAGGACATGGTAAACTTCTTTCCTTCCAAAACATTCCTCAGTTGCTTATCTATTTCTGCACTAATTAGACCGGCCCAGTGATAATTTGTTCCTTGGCCTATCTTGGTGATCACATGGACCATCCAATTTTCTAATACCCCGGCAGTTTTAAGTCCGGCCACCGTGCTCAACAGTGTGATGGCGTCATAGATATCCAGCCTGAACTTCACCCTGTGCAACTGTTTGGGCAATTTGGAGTGGTGAGACTTGGGCTTCTTAAGCCATGAGTTGATAAGCTGTTGAGCTTTAACTGGCTCATTCTCATAATATGTGCGAGCAATGTCAATGTTTAAGGCACAGACCGAGGGGAGATCCGGCATGCTGAAGGCCCGGGCAATGGAGGCTAGATTGAAGTTTTCCAACACTCGTCCCTCAGTGCTAACTACCATCTGTGTGTCAAAAGCGTACTGTCTAGCACACTCCAAAATTAGCTCGTAGCACTGGACTGCTGGAGGGAACCCTGCCACATGTACCAACCCTGAATTCATCATCCCCTGCCTCAATGCCGACTGGTCTTTCTCAGCTGTTCTCTGCTTAAACTCTTCATACCGCCATGCGCCAACATTGGTATCAGACACATCCGCCCACACGAAGGATATCTTACTCTCTGGAACCTGACTTTTCATGTCTAATCTTAACCTTTCTGTCTCGGAAACTAAAGATGCCCCAGCACCACCTTTGGACTTCCTAGCAGTAGCTTTGCTTGATTCAGCCTGCACATCCAAAATTGTCATTAGAATGCAATTATTGAGTTCATGTCAATCCAAAAGGTTAGCACACATCATATAAATCCACTGAAATTCATTGCTAATTGCCAATCTTTCGAGATCCGGAGAAATCAAATAATCTGAGAAATCATGTAAACAGGGAAAATACCGTCGGGGCGGAATTTTGGAAAAATTCGACCCAGACGGATTCCTGCTGCCAAAGCACTATTAGTCACATAAATCATTGATCCGCTCAGAAAATAAAAGGATAATCATTAAATTTACTCATTGGCAACAAGAAACAAGCATAAACAATCATTCCATCAATCCTATCATCGAAATATACAAAAGAATGCCATCGGACAGGAAATCCAGAAAAATCCAGATGGGACGGACTTTCACGGACAGCATAAAATGTACCAGAAATTAACCCTGTCCGTGGAATAAAAGGAAACTGGGAAAATCCGGGAGCCAAGAAATTCCGCGACAGCCTCGGAAACCCGAAAAACGGCAAATCGTGCACCAAAACTGGAGCGACCACAAGATTTCAATACCTGAGCTCAAATGATCCAAAAACCGACGACAATCACCGGACTCGAATATGCAAAGGATTCCAATTCTCAAAAGTGCTCAAAGGAAGGATCCTCGCACTAAAACGATGATGCCCTAAATCGAATAACCACATATCCGCCATTAAAACCAGAGCAAGCTTTCAGGGTTAAAAAATATCGGTTCAAGATTTACCCAGAAGCCCTCTAATCCTCATGGGACGGGGAAGCCAACACGAAACGGGGCGAAAGTCATTCAAACACAAGATCAAATCATCGCGCTAACCGAAACACCAAGGAAACCCTAAATTCGCATGGTAACACATCCCGCGCCCAAAAAAAACAAGCAATATGACCCAGAATTCCGTCTAACATGTAAATATGCAATCAGACGGACAAACAAAACTCATAGGGCACGAGAGATGGGCCTCAATAAAAAAAATGGATCAACCTAACTGAATAAATACGAAACCCAAAACCAAGACAAGGGCCGACCCCAAATTCAACAATGCCCAGTACAAGAAAACCTCAAATCACCATGCAAGCAAATGGAATGGCAACAAATACATACCATGGATCAAACGGGCAGAAATCAAGCTCAGGAAATCAAGCGGCAAACACGTTCAAGCAAAGAGATGTCGACAGCACGCTCAAGCAATCCTCGCGCAAACAGACCAAGACCAATCCTCAAAGTTCAAATGAAAGTTTTAAATCGCCAGAGCAAATCCAGGGAGCAATCGAAGTTGGAATGAATCAAAAAAGTTCCCTTAATTCACCCTTATACCCGTCTGAACCAAGGTACCTCAGCCATTAATGCGCGATAAGACCCCTCTGACAAATCTGGAAACCCGAGCCCCAAGCGAAAGTTCGGAGAATCCCAGAATGCGCGGAGTTACGGATCCCGCGAAAATGCAGAAACCGGGAAAATCAGGAGGATCGGGACTTTGACGGAATCCGGGAAAATCCGATAGGACCAGAAAATCCCGAAGTCAGGCAAAAACACAGAATCGGAGAATCCTACCAGAGACGGATAAGGAGCCAGGGCCGGAAAAATCCGCCAGAGGCGGAAAATCCCGGATCTAGATGAAAACCCGGATTTGGCCCAAAACTCAATTTCAATCAATTCCGGCCTCAAAGCAAGGGCAAAACCAGCAAGACCAACATATCAAGACCCTAAAATGATAAATCCAATAAAATCAAAGGTCAAAGACACCCAAAAAAGAGGGCCCCCACTCCCGGTGGGGCGTGTGTGCAAAGACTGCACAACAAATGGCGACTCTGCTGGGGAAATGCTCCTGAGCATTTCGATGACAAACTGGAATCAAGAACCCAGAACTCTGGTTTCAACTCAAGTACCTAGCCACTACCCTAAGTTAAAGCAAAGAAACTCCCAGCCGTGCAGACATTCCTATACCAGGGTCTAAGTGTGTGCACATGCATATATTACCCACCCTCTGCTGCAAAGGAACCAGACTTGGTATGAACAGGCTACGTAAAGATTCTGACCCTAAAAGTAACCTGGATAGAGCCTCGCTGCCAGTCAGGCGTCCATAGCCCCGACGAGGTTATCGCTGTGATCCTCCTGAACATAGCTCTACTGCCAGCCAGGCGTCTATAGCCCCGGTAGAGATATTCAGATCCCCCTGATGAGTTGAATTCAAACCTCAGGATTTTCAGTATATTTTGTTTCTTTTTCTTTTCTTTTGATATTTCCTTTTTTTACTCAACTTGTTCAACCTGTGAACAGTGAAGTCCACACTCAGGGCTGAGAACCACAGTGGCACTAGAGCAGAAAAAGATTTTTCACCTATCCAGACCTTGTAAGGACCTTTTACAACTTCAGGAACGCTTAAAGATTAAAGGTATGAGACCCCAATATATTCCTGTTCAGACGGACCAGAAAACCTTCGCCTTACCTCAAGGACAAATGACATAGGCAACAGAATCCATACCATAACATTCTGGAAAAATGATCAAAGTTTGTAAGGGAAATATCAGGAACATCGGACCTGCAATGCCACCATTATCATACAGATGCACCCACAATCCCAAAAGGAGATTGGACCAAAAGCAAGAGCAACGCAAAACAAAACAAACAAACCAAAGCAAACCTACTCTAACCAAACAAAACCAGCAAAGCAGAAAGGGAAACCTACCCTAACCAAGGCAAGCAAAACAAACAAAGAAAGCAACCTAACTAACTATTTACAGGGCAAAGAGCTGAGAACAGCTCAAGACTGGAAATAATGTTTAAGATACTGCCCATTAACAGGCAGTGGTATGTCCTCTCCCGTGAGAGTCCTCAAGCGGAAGGCATTATCTCCCAGAATTTCAGCAATCTGGTAAGGACCAAGCCACAATCTATCAAACTTACCATGGCTTCCTTTCTGATCATGCGGCTTATCCCAATATAGGACAAAGTCAGAAATCCTAAAGGCCTTGACCTTAGCTCTCCTGTCAAACCATCGCTTGACTACCCCCTGATGTTTGGAAAAATTTTCAAGGGCATTATCCCGTTTTTCTTCAAGATGCAATAGTTCAGCTAATCTTGCTTCCCTTCTATCCCCTTCATCATAAAACTGATTGATAAACTACAAGAGTTGGGATTTTAAGCTGGATAGGGAAAACTGGTTCCAGACCGTACACTAAATGATAAGGAGAGGTACCAATGGAGGACTTAACCCGAGTACGATCTGCCCAAAGAGCAAACCTAAGCTGGGTATGCCAGTCCTTTGGGTTCCTCTCTAACAGCTTTCGGATAATAGTCAACAGGTTCTTATTAGAGGATTCAGCTAGACCATTCCCATGGGGATAATAATTAGATGCAAACTTAACAACAATGCCATGATCAAAACCCCAGTTTAAGAATTTCAAAGATGCAAAGGCAGGACCGTTATCACACACAACAGCAACAGGACATCCAAACCGATTGAGAATGGCAGATTCTAAGGAATCAATTACTACTTCTGATGTACACTGCCTACAAGCAAATACTTCAGTCCACCTTGTAAAGTAATCAGTTATGGTAAGGATATACCTGTGTCCAGCAGAAGATGGTGGATTGATGGGGCCGGTGAAATCCATACCCCATTGAGCAAAAGGTTTTACCTCAATCACAGACTGGAGCAGAAGTGCTGCACACCTTTCTCTCGTTGCTGCCGTCTAGCAAGTGTGACAGGTCCGGACATGATGATGAACATCCTTGAATAGTGTAGGCCAGTAATACCCTGCCCTCAAAATCTGGTTTGCAGTAGCAACGGCAGAACCATGACCAGTGCCATATTTCTCATGAAACTCATTTATTACCCTTTCGGCCTCCTGTTTTCCAAGGCACTTCAAGTAAATGCCTTCATGATTCTTCTTGTATAGGACGACCCCTTTCAGCATGAAACCATCATTTTTCAGTCTCAAGGCTCGCCTTTGTACTGCATTTAAACGACCAGGAGCCCGCTGATTCAGCAAATAATAAATTATATCATCATACCAGCCATCTGGGGAAACTTCTTCAACATCATAGCTACAGACAGACAATTCAGGGCCTATCTCGGCCATAGTCTGGGTAAGTCCCTGTCCTCTTACCAACTTCATGGGCTGGATCTCAATGTCATACTCCTGAAGCATGGTTACCCATTTAGCTCTGCGCTCCCCTAATTCATTCTGCATCAGCAGCAACTTAACTGCAGAATTGGGGACAATTGCGAATACCTTGTTTCTGAGGATATAATGCCTGAATTTCTTTACTGCCCGAACAAGGGCATAGGCTTGCTTCTCCACACATGGATATTTCAGCTCAGCATCCTTCAATGGGGCATTCATGAAAGCGATGGGATGCTCATTCCCCTCATCAGACTTTTGTGTCAACATTCCAGCACATGAGTGATCTGAAGCAAAAGAATAAATATAGAACGGTTTACCATAATCTGGACTGACCAACACTGGAGCATCAGTAATAGCTCTTTTAATCTCTGCAAAAGACTCCTTCACTTCTGTGGTCCACTCGACCTTGGCATCTTGTTTTAACATGGCATTTAGTGGCTTGACAATCTCAGCAAACCCAGTGATGAATTTCCTGACAAAATTAATCTTACCAAAGAAAGATTTCATCTCTTTCTTGCTGGCAGGTGGCTGAATTTTTAGGATGGCTTCCACTCTCTCCGGGTCTATGGCGATTCCCTTCTCTGATATCACATGTCCTAACAATTTTCCATCTGTAACCCCGAAAATACACTTCTTGGGATTCAAAGAGATGCCGAATTCTCTACACTTCTGGAACACCTTACGCAGGTCTGAGATGTGATCCCCTCTGTTTTTGGAAAAAACAGTCAGATCATCCATGTAAATGATAATGCACTTTCCTATGATGTCTTTGAAAGTGATATCCATAGCTCGTTGGAACGTGGCTCCTGCATTAATAAGCCCAAATGGCATCCTTCTGTAGGCGAAGGTTCCCCACTTGGTTGTAAAAGCGATCTTATGTCTGTCCTCATACTGGACCATCACCTGATTGTATCTTGAATAGCCATCCAAAAAGGACATCATCTGTGATCCATTAACCACTTGTAACACTTCATCCAAAGAGGGAACTGGATAATTATCCTTTTCAGATGACCTGTTCAGATTTCTGAAGTCCACATAGAGCCTTATTTCACCATTCTTCTTTCTTACTGGCACTAGATTTACCACCCATGTTGAATGCCTGACAGGGAATATAATCCTGGCAGACAGCAATTTCTGAACTTCCTTCTGTATGAGGGGCTCTAGCAGTGCATTGATAGGTCTCTGCCTCTGTCTAAAAGGCTTAGCACCTGGCTTGAGAGGTATAGTGTGAGTTATGATGGATGTATCATAAGTCTTCAAGTCTTCATAACCCCAGGCCACTATGTCTGGAAAGTCGTATAGGGCTCTGATTATTCCCTGTCTTTCTTCAGGAGTACAAACCTTACCAATGAAAACATTCTTCACATCATCTTCAGTGCCCACATTATGAGTGTCACACTGCCCACTGATAGACTCTTTCTTAGATTCATGTTCCTGGTCTCTGATTTTGTCCATATCAAAAATCCTCTCCAGCTGTACCATTCCCCTTGGAATAGTATTGGACTTCAAGTTCAGCACACCTTCCAGGTCTAGTTCTGCTTCTTGAGGTTCTGTTCCATCAATGATCTGTGAAGCAAAAACATCCGTGTTCATGATAAAGTCAAGGATATGTTTATCATCCTCAAACACCTGAAAATTAGTCACGTTGTCAGGGACTGATGGGACAGGAGTTAATTCAATGGTAAACTTCTTCAATCCTGATAGGGACAGGGGCTGCAAAGTACTGGCCGCTTGAGCTAGAGAATCAGCAGTTTGATTATTTTTCCTTGGGATCAATTAGATATTAAAAGCGTCGAATCCCTCGATGAGGTCCCACACCCTATGCCTATAGTTGGTCATCCTCCTGTCATGACAGGAATACTGCTTTCTTACTTGTTTGATCACTAATTCTGAGTCACCAAATACTTGCAGGACCTTGATCTTTTTCTTGAGTGCCATAAGGAGTCCATGAATTAACGCTTCATATTTAGCCACATTATTCGTGCAATGAAATTGGAGCCTATGAGCTGCGAAGAAACTCTTACCTTTTGGACTGATCAACTCAAATCCAGCTCCAGCCCCTTGCTTGGATTTGGATCCATCAAACTTGAGAGTCCAGTATTCTGTAGTGGTGGTCTTCTTCATTCTGTCTTCTGGCTTATCAGTGATAGAGGCTTCCTCAGCTACAACAGGTTTCTGACTTTCACACTTTGCTTGTAGATTCTGCTCATCTGCGCTAACGGCCTGAGATGGATTCATGTTTTTGAGTACTTCTTTCACTGCTGTCTGACACAAGCAACACTCCAACTCTGAGTGAGAAGCATCATGAACTCTGCACCAATTTGGAAAGAGTAACTCCTTGAAGCTGGTCTTCTTTCCTAGGTGAGTTTGATTCTCCACGCATTGCTTAATGAAATCCTGGAAACTATCCAGTAAGCTGGTCAGTCTATCCTCAGGCTCTTCTTCTTTCCCAACTGATTCTGTCAGGACCCCAACAAGACTGGACCCTGTTTTAGCATCAACTGGCATCGTATGCAACATCAACACTTCTTCTACATCTGATTCTTCATATGGGGCAGATAGCAAGTAGTTTCCCATTCTAGCTTCTGATATGAGAACCTCAGTCGAAGTCTTTTGGTATTCTGTTATCATGTACTTCATTCTAGGCTCCCTCTCAATCCTTATCTGATTGGGTACTCCCTTCCAGGGAAGCCACATATAAGAGTGGTCAGTAGACACATACCTATTCAGGGCCTTGGTAAAATCCCTTCCCAAAATTAAACCGTATGCATCAGGAATGTCAGCTACCTGAATATTAATAACCTGTTGGATCCTAAGATCAGAAGCTATTTGCATATGAATCATGTTCAGTTCCCCTACCACACTTACTTCGGTCCTATCCAACTGAGTAACCTTCTTCTGGGAGTCAACAGGTGTAATTCCCAGAGCCCTACAAACTCCAAGGGGCATCACATTAGTAGAAGCACCAGAATCCAACAGACAATTGTGGAGGTTCTTACCAAAGATTCTGACAGAGATCAAGAACGGAGGAGTCTCTATCTTCCCTTGAAACAAAGTGGGCTGAGTATCCATCTGGGCCACTTGAGTTCTGTCCCTTTCTTTTCCTCTATCTCCAGGAGGTGGATTAGTCCTATTCTGTGTCTAATTCTACATATTCATAGACTGCGAACTAAAAGTATGGCTGACATGCTCACTAGAAGGCTTATCCAATATCTTTGAACTTGCGTCATAAGTACCTAAGACAACTTTCCTAATTGCAGGAAACCTCAACAATTCAAAAGCAGAAAGGTTTACCTTTAATTTCTTGAATTCCTCTGCGACGTACGAAGCCATCTATTCTTCACTCATGTCAGTGGAGGCCTCCTTAGATGGTTCCTCTACCTTATCCTTACTTACTTGAACAGTTATTTCCTTCTGTGGTTCTGCTTGAACTTGTCTATCTTTCGAAAGGTATTGCTTGGAGACCTGTGGATAAGACGGATTGTTACTCGCATTAGGGTCTGGAGGAGTACTGAAGTTGTTGGGAGGAATGGAAGTAGTGAAAGGTCCCCCAGGTTGTGGGCGCCTGTGAGGCATATCCCTCAGTCCCTGTCTCTGGAACATCTGTACTTCTTCAACATAGGCTTCTTCCTAATCAAAAGGGCCATTGTCATTCATCTCTCATTTGTTAAATAGCTGAGCTACTTCATCTCCATTACAAATCTGATCTGTTTCATCTTTCTGGGAATCAGGTTCTTTCGGTGCATTTTCGTTACTGGCGGGAAAAGGAGCATGGTTCAATACCAGCACAGGAGAATCATACGAGCTGGAAGGAACAATCTCCTGCCCACTCACGTTGTTTTCTACCTCATACTGAAAGATGGAAGCCACAGTGTAGAACTCGGGACATTCCAGTTCTGAATACTGACTCGTTTTGTGGAGCCTGCACCATCCTGATAGGGCTGCTTCTGCGAGATACACCAGTGGGAGGTTTATCCTGGCTGACTGGCTGGTTCGCAGATTGATTAACAATCTAATTGGCGGGCTGATCCAATGGAGTAGGAACTCCTCCATTATTAGGCCCTGTATTCCAAGTTCTATTATGTCCCTGTGATGGCCTTTTGTCAAATCCTGACCCACTTCCTTGGCCTCTATCAAAGTTTTGCCTCCTATCATTATTGAAACCTCTATCCTGGTTATACCCCCTGTCATTGTAGAATCCTCTGTCATTGCGTTGTCCCCTGTTGAAATTCTGCCCTTGTGGGAACTCTCTGTTCTGATTAGATTGCATTCCCCTTTGAGCAGCTTGTAATTGGCTATTCTGGTTCCTCAAGTAAGTCACCTCCAGATTTAGCTTCTTTATTTGTTCAACCATTTCGTCAATCCTTTCCTTATTCGGGTCTCGGTGGGGAGGCTGGTTTGGATTACTCAAAAGTGGGACAGGCACTGGGGCAGATCCCAAAGATTGATGTAACACTTCAGAGTTCTGCAGATAAGCAGGGAAGCTATTCGACTGTGACTGGTACACGGGCTGATTAACTTGTTGTTGAGGGAAGTTCGCCATAGGGGAAATCTGGTTCATAGGATGACCGGGGTGTGGCACCATCGATAACTGGGGAACTTGATTCACAATAGGGGTATGATTGGTGAGAGCCTAATTTACTGCCTGAATCTGGTTAGGATGTGCAACTAGTCCCAAAGAAGGCAATGGCCCAGTCAAGTGCTTTCTCAAGTCTGTGCTAAGCTTGACAGCCTCCGTATAAGCATCCGTTAAGGTACCTGGAGGGTTAGGTCTCCATTTCAGAAAAGTTGTTGTTAGACTATCCAAAGCTTCGTAATATACTCCCAGGGCAGTACCATCATCCAGGACATATGGGTCTTGTAATCTGGTGAATGCACGATAGAATCTATTATTGAAACTGGCTATGGGTTCATTAACCTCTCTCTTGACTTTGATAAATTGCAGGTACAGCTCATTAGCACTGATGGGTATTTGAAACTTTTGCAAAAAGGTCTTTTCTAGGTCATTCCAGTTCTGAATTGAGCCGGCAGGGAGATGATTATACCAATAAAAGGCTTCTTCACCCAGGGAATAAGGGAACAACCTACAAGCAACATCTTCATGGACAATTCCTCTGTCTTTAAGGAAAGTTTGGAAAATCCTTATGTGTTCTTCTGCAGTTCTGTTCAGGTCATTCACATGGAATTTCGAGCAGAAATGCTCAGGATTTTTAGGCATTACATTATAAGCACCGAAGGACAAAGGTGATGGATTATTGGCAAGGAAAGCCATTGGTAAGAGCCGGGGTGGAGGTTGTGGTTAGTTAATGACAGGCTGAGGCTGTTGAAGGGGAACCTCTTCAGGAACGGGTATGGCTTCAACCTCAGGATGTGAAGATATGGATGATGTTGGTGAAGGGATAGGTAATGATGATACTCCCGTATATGAGGATGTGGATGATGTTGGTGATGGAGCGGGCGATGATGATTCTCCTCTCCCTCTAGTCCTTCTTGACCTATTGGGAAATTGAAGTTCCTCTAAATCTTCGTCTCTGGTGGTGGATCTGGTATTTCTCCTAAATCTCTCTGGAGAGATGGCATTCAAGAAATGATCCAGTGTGCTCATTCAGGCCCTCCTTCTAGCGCCAATCTGTTGATGGTGTTTTCTGCACAGCAACAACTCAGACAGAATATGATATCCTATCTCTCTTGAAATGTAATCTTCAACAATGAATTAATGAAAATCACCCCAAGGTCTCTCGGGTGTTAGGTCATAACAATGCATAAAACAACTCAGATGAAATGTGAAATTGCTGGTAATCACAATCGGACCTTACTACAAGCAAACTGTATCTTTCCAATTTATCAGATCTGACAATATGATGATCTTAAAACCCTAAATCTAAACAAATAATAAAGAAACAACAAAAGATAGGGATGCAAGGAAGCAACAAAATGTAAACTATTGCAAGGACAAGCAATGCAAATGACAAATATCTGGAATGGACCTATCTCAAATAACCAATTCCTGTTCGACCCACAAGGCAATCTTACAAGAACAGTGCAATCTTCTGAGGAATACAGATTTTCAAATCATAGACTTGCATCTACAACCGAACTTAAGTACATCTGAATATATGGTCTAGGTTGACTTTACCAGCCTACTACAATCAAATAGTTACTGGGAGTATAGACCAGAGATAGCTACCAACATTCCAAATATGAAATCACATACACCATTTATCTAGATAAACTAATTTATTTTTGAATACTAAACCCTAGATCTTCAAGCAATGTAAAAGATAGAACAAAAGAACCATGCAAGATGAGATAACACAAAGGATTTCACCAGGAATAACCATAATGCCTTCAATTGTATTAATCACCAAATGCTGCAACAATTCAACTGTTCTGAATATGGTATTTGCTTCAAGAAATTCTAAAATACTCTAACCATTGCTCCTGCTAATCTCTATTATAGTCTTGCTAATGTCTACCACAAATTTCTGAACTGAACCCTTACAATGAGGCAAAAATGTCAACTTATACCAAAATTCCCCTCAAAACATGTCGGCCCAGCCAAACATTTTACAAAAATAAATAAAACTGCCAGAACAGGTCAGCCAAGGAAACAAACTAAGGCACACATTTAATGCCATCATCCAAGTCAGCCAAGGCACAGTCCCCAAGGAAGTCCGGTCCAATGCATGCCCTATGATAATAGGGAAGCACAAATCTCGAGATAAACATTAACCGCTGCTTCCTTTGTCTTTCCTTCACGCTGGTGACCCTTGGACCTTTGAGAAAACTCCCTCTAGCTCAGCAATGGGTGGCGATGGAAAAAATTTGAGCCGACATTTAATTGAATCAATTCCTTCATTGGATCGCCCAATGGTTTTCTTCCATTCCTCCTTGCTGGCCAGGTACCTATCTATCACTGCCAAGTATGTAGCTGCATCATCAAGCATATGGCCAGTGACAACCTCATCAGAATCCAGGGCATAAACCTCATGCCACCATTCCTTCAATTGATCTAAACTCAGGTACTTAGGAGCTATCTTATTCCTCCCTGTCATCACTTCAAAAAATGCAATGCAACCATCATAGATTGCAGTAAGGTCGGCATCAATGGTTTTTCTTCGTTTCTGTATCTTTTTCAGGCCTCCCTGCCTGATTTGTAATGCCTCGAACCATTCCCATGGTTCATCCAATCTAGCGGAGGGAAGAATTCCATCCTTGCCCAATTGTTCCTTGCCATGCCCAAGAATAATCTTTGTCTTCTGCAGCAGGAGGTCGACATCATTCTTATCCTGAGAAAGGATGCTTTCTATCAGCTCTTTACCTCGGATTGCATCCTTGCCAACAGACAGGATTTCCTTAATAGCTTCATCTCCTTGTGCCTGAACACTCATCAACCAGTTGGTGGCAGCTTGTGTGGAGGCCTTCATCTTCTCTATGCCAGAAATTGTTTCCTTCAGCAGAAATTTGGGAGTAGAGGAGGAGGATGGATGGAGGGATTGTAGAGGCTTCATGACCTCTTCTAAACTCTTCCTCAGCCTTTCATTTTCTCTTTTCAGTTCTCGCTTTGTCTGGGTCTCCTTCTTCAATCTATCCACAATTACAGCACTTGACCCCTCGAATTCCTCAATGTCTTGCTCTAGGGAGGCCAGCCCAAGGTTAATGATTTGGACACTGTAATCCTGGCCTGTTACCTCATCTCTTGTTTTATCTGCAGCAGGGGTGGCGATGTGAACTACACGGTTGTGCACTTCATCCCTCTCTACCCGGGAAATTACCCTGGCAGCCTTCTTCTTCTTCCCCTTACCGATCTGAGATAACATTGCATCCCAGTCAAGAGGAGTATCCTCTACTATCACCTGTTTCTTCTTTGCTATTTCCTTTTCTAACTAGTCCGGGGCTACGGGGTCCGTCCGGATTCCTTCTGTGTCAGTTTTCCCTAGGTCCTCTGTGACTTTCTCCTCTTCCTCAGCTGTCACCTCAGGCTCATCCTCGGCTGTGGCCTTGTCATCCTCTTCCTTCTCGGGAGTCTTCTCGCTCTGAACAGCCTCCTCAATTCCCAACTCTGGAAACACTGGTGATGGAGTCCCAGCAGGCAGGCTTTCCTCCGGCTCTGGCGATCCGCGGCCTTTCTGCCTCTCCGCTGATTTCCTGTCCACCCGGATTCTCTGGTTCTGATATACTCTGTGGAGGCGAGACAGGTTTGTCCTATTCAGTGGTTGGCAATACTGGAGAGGAATCCTTTGGCTGTGCGGCATCCTTTGGGGAAGGAGTTCTGGATTTTCTGGTGTATACTTTGGTCTTCTCGCCCCCGGAGCTTTCCACATCCACAACTGGAGGTTCATCCTCCGAAGTAGTTTGGCCTTTCTTCTTAGCAAACCTTGTAGTTCTAGCTTTCTTGGGTGGTGGAGGAGCATCCTCCTCTTCAGCCTTTTCTGCTTCCTCCTCGTCCGAGGACTTGCTGATGGTCAAAGTCTTCCACCTGCGTTTACCAATTGGTTTCCTTTTTGTTGCCGGTTCTGTCCCTTTAGGACCTCTGGCTTCAATTTTGAAGGGGGAGGCTTTGGTTGTTTTCCCTTTGGGGTCCTCTTCCCCGAATTCTTCAGAAGTGGACATGGGGTTGAGATTCCCCATCAAATCGAAGGTACAAGGTACCTTGGCACTCTCTAACACCCAGACTTTATGCTTTATCCAAGACAAAGTAAATCTTAGCACGGGAGCCATCAAATCTTCCAACTCTGTCACCTCAGGCTCATTCCAATCAATATCTGCAACTGACCTGTCCTTGATGGGCTCATAAACGTGGTCCTGGACCAGTTTTCCATCATCTTCCAACTGGTCCGGAATCAGCTTCACATTGTACTGTCTAATGACCTCTACAGGCAGCCGGGAATACCTCTTCTTCCTCGCATCAAGGTCATCCTTGATGTTGACCCAATAATCTTCCAAATCCTCTTTATGCCTGTATTCCCGGGTAGCCCTTTTCTGTGCCTCCCCGGTGATGTCAAAATTCATTCTCTTTGAATGGAAAGAGAATCCATAGGCGGCCAATTCCTCACCTGCAGTGTGGGCTAATTGGATGGAAGGGCACATCTCCCCCACGCCAATCCCAAGGGGAAAGTCACCTCCAAAACCAGTTTTATGTTTCTCCCTCTTGACCACTGCATCAAACTCACAAATTTGTCTCACGACCTCTAGCAGCACAATGTGGTCAGTGGGATACCTGGGCAATCTGTAGGGAGCAACGGGGCATCCATCGATCCGGAGATAAGTGAAGGTGGGGAACTGAATGAACCAGGCCCCGTAATTCTTAATCAATCCTTTGGCCCCATCGGACAATCTGATGTGCTCCGCATTCTGAAGGGTCCGGGTAATGTGCATGGTGAAGGCATCATTGGCCCTCCTATAATCTCTGTGCCCGAGGTGCAATTCCGGATAGACTTCATAGATAATATCCTGTCCAATGGTTCCCGCCTGAGTCAGTCCCTTGTAGGGGTAGGAGATGGCCAGTATATACACGATGTAAGAGGACATGGTAAACTTCTTTCCCTCCAAAACATTCCTCAGTTGCTTATCTATTTCTGCACTGATTAGACCGGCCCAGTGATAATTCGTTCCTTGGCCTATCTTGGTGATCACATGGACCATCCAATTTTCCAATACCCCGGCAGTTTTAAGTCCGGCCACCCTGCTCAACAGTGTGATGGCGTCATAGATATCCGGCCTGAACTTCACCCTGTGCAACTGTTTGGGCAATTTGGAGTGGTGAGACTTGGGCTTCTCAAGCCATGAGTTGATAAGTTGTTGAGCTTTAACTGGCTCATTCTCATAATATGTGCGAGCAGTGTCAATGTTTAAGGCACAGACCGAGGGGAGATCCGGCATGCTGAAGGCCCGGGCAATGGAGGCTGGACTGAAGTTTGCCAACACTCATCCCTCAGTGCTAACTACCATCTGTGTGTCAAAAGCGTACTGTCTAGCACACTCCAAAATCAGCTCGTAGCACTAGACTGCTGGAGGGAACCCTCCCACATGTACCAACCCTGAGTTCATCATCCCCTGCCCCAATGCCGACTGGTCTTTCTCAGCTGTTCTCTGCTTAAACTCTTCATACCGCCATGCGCCAACATTGGTATCGGACACATCCGCCCACACGGAGGATATCTTACTCTCTGGAACCTGACTTTTCATGTCTAATCTTAACCTTTCTGTCTCGGAAACTGAAGATGCCCCAGCACCACCTTTGGACTTCCCAGCAGTAGCTTTGCTTGATTCAGCCTGCACATCCAAAATTGTCATTAGAATGCAATTATTAAGTTCATGTCAATCCAAAAGGTTAGCACACATCATAAAAATCCACTAAAATTCATTGCTAATTGCCAATCTTTCGAGATCCGGAGAAATCAAATAATCTGAGAAATCATGTAAACTGGGAAAATACCGTCGGGGCGGAATTTCAGAGAAATCTGACCCAGACAGATTCCTGCTGCCAAAGCACTATTAGTCACATAAATCATTGATCCGCTCGGAAAATCAAAGGATAATCATTAAATTTACTCATTGGCAACAAGAAATAAGCATAAACAATCATTCCATCAATCCTATCATCGAAATATACAAAAGAACGCCATCGGACAGGAAATCCGAAAAAATCTGGATGGGACGGACTTTCGCGGACAGCATAAAATGTACCGTAAATTAACCCTGTCCGCGAAATAAAAGGAAACCGGGAAAATCCGGGAGCCAGGAAATTCCGCGACAGCCTCGGAAACCCGAAAAACTGCAAATCGTGCACCAAAACTGGAGCGACCACAAGATTTCAATACCTGAGCTCAAATGATCCAAAAACCGACGACAATCACCGGACTCGAATATGCAAAGGATTCCAACTCTCAAAAGTGCTCAAAGGAAGGATCCTCGCGCTAAAACGACGATGCCCTAAATCGAATAACCACATATCCGCCATTAAAACCAGAGCAAACTTTCAGGGTTAAAAAATATCGGTTCAAGATTTACCCAGAAGCCCTCTAATCCTCACGAGACGGGGAAGCCAACACGAAACGGGGCGAAAGTCATTCAAACACAAGATCAAATCATCACGCTAACCGAAACACCAAGGAAACCCTAAATTCGCATGGTAACACATCCCGTGCCCAAAACAAACAAGCAATATGACCCAGAATTTCGTCTAACGTGTAAATATGCAATCAAACGGACAAACAAAACTCATAGGGCACGAGAGATGGGCCTCAATAAAAAAAATGGATCAACCCGACTGAATAAATACGAAACCCAAAACCAAGACAAGGGCCGACCCCAAATTCAACAATGCCCAGTACAAGAAAACCTCAAATCACCATGCAAGCAAACGGAAGGGCAACAAATACATACCATGGATCAAACGGGCAGAAATTGAGCTCAGGAAATCGAGCGGCAAACACGTTCAAGCAAAGAGATGTCAGCAGCACGCTCAAGCAATCCTCGCGCAAACAGACCAAGACCAATCCTCAAAGTTCAAATGAAAGTTTTAAATCACCAGAGCAAATCCAGGGAGCAATCGAAGTTGGAATAAATCAAAAAAGTGCCCTAAATTTTCCCTTATACCCGTCTGAATCAAGGTACCTCAGCCATTAATGCGCGATAAGACCCCTCTGACAAATCCGGAAACCCGAGCCCTAAGCGGAAGTTCGGAGAATCCCAGAATGCGCGGAGTCACGGATCCCGTGGAAATGCAGAAACTGGGAAAATCAGGAGGATCGGGACTTTGACGGAATCCGGGAAAATCCGATAGGACCGGAAAATCCCAAAGTCAGGCAAAAACCTGGAATCGGAGAATCCTGCCAGAGACGGACAAGGAGCCAGGGCCGGAAAAATCCGCCAGAGGCAGAAAATCCCGGATCTAGATGAAAACCCGGATTTGGCCCAAAACTCAATTTCAATCAATTCCGGCTTCAAAGCAAGGGCAAAACCAACAAGACCAACATATCAAGACCCTAAAATGATAAATCCAATAAAATCAAAGGTCAAAGACACCCAAAAAAGAGGGCCCCCACTCCCGGTGGGGCGTGCGTGCAAAGACTGCACAACAGAACTCTAGCATTGTCTATGTTGGAACAATTATACACTAATCCCTCCTCTATGGTTTTTCCTCGCATCAAAACCAATCCCTCCTTCCTATCATTTGTCGACAAGGGCAATTGATCTAGGAAATCATCGTATAAGTTTCTACTAAAATAATCAATCTAGCTAGAGTGTTGCTTTGTCGGTCCCATCTTGAGTAAACTAGGGCTTCCTTGCTATCTCAAACCTTAGAATAGGGCTAGGAAAAATATTAAATTATGGAAAAAAACTTTGTAATTTCCCATAATTTAGTTAACCTATAGCCCTAAAACATTTATCAACAAGTCCTACGATAAGCACACAACAAATTTTCCCAAATTTTAATTCAAAATAACTAGGAGATACAAAAAATGAACTCATGGCTTTGTACTTGCATAAACCCAAATTCATGTTGTAATAGCTTGTGACTGCTCCAGAAAGATGTTTTGAATGCTTTGCGATACCAAAATTAGAAGAATAGTTGCTTTATTTCGATCAAACTAGGGTAGTAGATGTCATGTCCACCATTAAAGCTCACTTGTGCACTACACAAATGTCTCCATCTATATTTGATGCACATTCAAATATTATTCATCGATCCTTCACCTTAGTTAGATCATCAAATGGCTACCTTCAAATCAAACTAACACAATCTCCATTGTGGCAACAAGGGGCCTAACATACAATACGATGCCAACAAAATCCACGTGGTGCTTTCCCATGATATCACAATTGATAAAGACCTCACAACTTCTGATCACGTGATGGTAGGCAACCATTGATCTTCAACCATTTGCAATCTAGTTCATCTAACATAATCACTAGCTTTGTCACTAACCATTGAGCATCTTCCCCACCGAGATCATAACACCTCTACTATTATGAAACATGTGCATCTCATAAATGCTTTAGTAACCCACTAAATAATGTATTAAAGCCAAATTAATTTAGCAAAGTATCTCCATCATTCCTTTAGCTTCACCAGATGAGACATGTGGTGCCTGCTCATGATATCGTGATCAACCAAAACAGTTTGGTGAGGTCATCATGGGATGGCAGGGAATGGCTAAGGTCAAATGATAATTAATCAATGGTCATGCAAATTTGTCCCTCTACAAAATAAAGCATTTATTAAAAGAATGAGGGGACATGACTAGGAAGATGACAAACAATGACATAAATTGTTTTAAAATGATGAAGCACGAGACCATCCAAGACCTAAGAAAATAATGTCATGCAAAGGAATTAAAACAATAAGACCAAAAGGACCCACCCTAGACGAAATGATGGGCATGAGTTATTTTTAAAACTCTCCCAAAAAGTAACAGTCAAATAGATCCTTCCTAAGATGTAAGATAAAAACACTAGGGTTTTACATGAAGAAAAAGGTAAAACTGCAACCCTAGGCTTTTCCCAAATGCCATACATGACCAGAGACATAAGGCAAGATAAAACTTTGAACTTCCATCAGGATTGTGTGCAAATCAAGAGGTAAGTGTTGTAAAGTTATTGTGGATACTAGAAGTACTAATAACTTGGTGTCTGAGGAGATGGTGGAGAAACTTGGTTTGAAGAGGATTCCAGATCCTTGTCCTTATAGAATAATTTGGTTACAAGAGGATCATGTAAAGGAGGTGAAAGAGCAATGTTGGGTGAACTTTAATATTGGCCCCTTCAGAGATGAAGTTATGTGTGATGTTTTTTCTATGAGTGCTTCTCATGTTTTGTTGGGTAGACCTTGGTAGTTTGATAGAGGAGCTATATATGATTTCAAAAGGAATTTAATCACTATAGAGAAGGATGGAAAAAAGTTTACTTTGGTTTCCTTGAAGAATAAGTAGGGGGAAGTGAGGAACTTGAGTCTTGTGAAGAGTTGCAGAGTTGAGAAGAGAGATGCAGAGGTTGCACTAGAAGATGGCATGGACTTAAAGAAGAACCTTGTGGCTAAACTAGAAGGTAAGATGAAACTAGCAGAATGTAAAGGTAGAATTGTGTAGAAAAAGACTTGGGTTATAGATAGAAAGGTAGATAAGGCGAAATATTGTAGAAGAGATAGATTAGATGGGAGGAAGAAGGTGAGTGGTGGTAAATATCCCTTACTACCTTGTGCAGGTATGAGGCAGGGAAGGGAAGGTAAAGAGAAGAATAAGTTGTAGGATCTGATAGAGGAAAGACTAGAGGTTAGGAGGAAAAGAAGTACAAATAGAGAAGATATTTGTATCAAGAATAAGCATGGGATCTACATCATGAACCCAGTTTGATGTTCATGAGTTCCTCTCATGGAACATTTTTTCTCACCAAGGGTGTCTGATGCAAGAGCATCCTTGGTTCGTGGCAATCTTGCATCACCCAAAAATATTTTCATTTTAGTTTGGGTTTGTTTTAGTTTTTGTTCAATTTAGGTTGGTAGACATGGTGATTCTTCATGTTTTCTCACTAAAACTTGTGGATCTATGTTTACATCTTGGACATGTTCATTTTCATTATTCCAAATTTTGAATGTGATTGGTTCATTTTCTGGCTTGTTATCGCTTCTAGATTATGTGGCAATTTCTTGAATGAACAAAATAATGTTTTTATCTAATGGCTAGTTTGGTCGCTTATGGATCATTTTTGTATCTTGTGGATCTTATTGATGCAATTCAAATTGTTCTATGGAGTGTCCCTGACCTTTATTTAGGTCCACACTTCATCCTTTTCATGTACAAAGGAGTAATTCAAATTAGAGGCCGACCTATTCATGTGCAAGGTATATTTTATTTCTTTGGAGAATATAATGATCTTTGGGCCGATGTGGATGTTTCTAGATTTGTGGATGTGTATAAAGCATTGTAATTGATCATTAGAAGGGGTAGTAGGAAAACTTAGAGTTAGAGATTAGAGAAAGAAATAATTTCTCTGTAGGATTTTTGCTCATTTTGAGGAGCATGTAAGAAAATGCTATTATGAGCATGTTGTAATTAGGCCTACGAGCCAAATATGTAAGCCCAGATGTTGTCAGTTGTTTGTAGGTATGTGCAGGATCATGATGGGCCAAAAAGTGGCAATATGATGGGTATTTGTAGGGTATGTGGCTGACAACTTTTTTTTTACCCAAAATTGATGAAATGAAAAGGGTTTTTAAAGGAGATTTTTAGCTTTCCACCAATATAAATTATGCTTTACTTTGAATTTGATAAATAATTATTATTCATTTTCTATTTGAATTATGACTAAAGTCTTTATTGATAGGTTGATTGAAAAACATGTATAGCTTTCAAATGGTATCACATTTTTGGAATCCAAAACATGCATCACATTTTATGCTTTGCATACTATAGGATTAAAAAAAGAAAAATTGAATCTCATGAATTTCTGACCAAGTTAAGGTGGTCAGACATACGAGTTTTTTATATTTTTTAAAAGTTGTAATAAAAAAATCATAATTAATTATTTACTTGGAAAAAAATTACAAAAAATATGCATCACATCTAGACATGATTCTTCTTATCTATAAAATCTTATAAAAAAATATTATCATTTTATTGTGGTTAGGGTGGTCAGACAAACAACTACTTCTTATTTTTTCTTGGAAATTTAAGTACTACTGCATTGAAATTTCAAATTTTCACCAAATACATTTAAAAAAAAAAACCTAGTAGTTTAGAAACTACATTCAATTTGCTATAGATTCTATTGTTACATATTTTTGAAATAATATAGATAACTTATTCAAAATTTTATGTCAAGTTTCCTAACTCTAATTTTTTTGATTTTTTGCCACTTAAGGGCCTACTTTTTTCCATGATGATCCTGCACATAACCTTGTAATTAAATTATCTGATAATAAGAATGTTTGAATTGGTATTTTCTTCCAATCTCTATGTTACTTCAGTTGTGTGATTCTCGTTGCATGGTCTGGACTATTCTCTTTGAGGACTATCTGACCATGGGTACATTACATATACTCTGATTCAGTAGTGGAAATAGAAACTATAGACAATCGCTTACTCATCTGACTAACTGCACCACTAAGTAAAGTAAACATATAATCACTGGTGGATCTTCTACTATCAACATCACCTGCCCATTCTGAATCCACATAACCATGAATATCAAGGGAAATCTCATCTTCAGTCATATTACTATGATAGCATAAGGAATAATTTGAGGTACCACACAAATATTTGAAGACTCTTTTAATTTCATCACAATGAACTCTACCAAGATTAGACATATATCTAGAAAGAACTCCCACTACTTGGGAAATGTCTAGTCTAGTGCAAACCATAACATACATCAAACTTCCAACTACACTCTTGTAAGGAACTCTACTTATGTCTTCCATATTTCATGGAGATGTTAGACTTGATCTGAAATAGATAAATTTTTTCCAACTAAAATAAGAATAAACAATGATCTACAAGCCTCGATATCAAACCTCGGTAAAATTGAGTTGACATACTTACATTGGCCAAGCCATAGCTTTCTATTCACTTTATCTCTTTTACTTTTCATCCCAAGAATTTTTTTTGATCTTTCATTTCAAATTTAGCAGCAAGTTGAGATTTCATTTCCAAAATCATACCTTTCCTTTTACCAAAAAATAACATATCATCAACATATAATGCAATAAATAGGAAACAATCACTATCGATTTTATAATAAAAACAATGATTTGATTTAGAACACTCAAATCCCAAACATGACACATATGTATCAAATTTCTGGTACCACATCCTAGGACTCTAATTTAGGCCATACAAGGACCTCTTCAATTTTCAAACCAATTTACTTTTACCTTTCACTAGACATAGTGCTTTGGCTATGTCATATAAATATCCTCCTCCAAGTCACCATGAAGGAAAGTAGTTTTCACATCCATCTTTTGAATCTCTAAATGATAAGTAGCATAAACAAAAAGCAAAAATCTAATAGATGTCATTTTTGAACCAAGAGAAAATATCTCACCATAATCAACACCCTCAACTTGAGGGTAACCTTTTGCAACCAACCTTGCTTTGTATTTCTCAGTGCTTCCATCTGAACCAATCCTTTTATTTGAACACTCATTTACAACCAACATGTTTTTGTCCTTTGAGCAATGGTACAAGATCCCATGTATCATTATTTTTCAAAGATGGCATTTCTTCATTCATAGAAATCTTCCAATATTCTACATCATTCATACCTAATACCTCTTCTACTAATCTGTGTTCATCCATGTTAGTATTCAAAGAAAAAATACATCTTGAATCATCTGGTGAATACTTTTTAGGTTGTTATATATGCCTTGTATACCTATAAAGAAGCTTAGTGAGAGGTTCTTCCTCCTCTTATGAAGATTTAGAGCTAGATGATCTCTTCTCAACTTTTTCTCCATCCATGGGCATTGATTCAACTTTCTTAGGTGTAGAAGGGAATTGGATCACATCTTCCTATTTACTTTGTTATGGCTACAATGTAATAGAAGCATGCTTAGTTTCTCTAAAAATAACACTTCTTCAATGTATTACCTTCTATGCAATAGGATCACATTTATCTTGTAACATTTCACACGATAAATGTATCCGATGAAGATACATTTCATAGCTTTGTTCTCCATTTTTTTTTCACTTCTACTTTGCAACATGTGCATGTTCCTCACAACCAAAAAATCTAATTTTTTTAAGAAGATGTGCAACATGACCATGCCTCTATAGGTGTCTTATAAACATGAATTGATGTAGGAGACATTTCAATCAAGTAACAAACAATGGTAACAACTTCAGCCCAAAACCTTTGTTCTAGACTAGAACCACTCAACATACTCCTAGCATTCTCCATTAGTGTCCTATTCATTCTTTGTGAAAGCCCATTCTATTGTGGAGAATATGAAGTTTTACTTTTATATGAATACCACAATCTTTATAGAATCTATCAAAATCATTAGATCAAAATTCATCACCATTATCGAAATTCATCACCATTATCAATCCTTAAACATTTTATTTTCTTTCTAGTTTGCAACTCAACCATTTCTTCAAATTCTTTAAATCAACTGAAAAACTTAAGATTTACTCTTTAGAAAATATACGGTCCATGTCCTACTATAATCATCAATAAATGAAATATAACAAATTTGGATTTACCAATTGAAGGAATATCTATAGGACAAAACAAATTAGAATGAAGAAGATCCAAAGAACCACAAGATTGATGAGAACTCAAGTAAAACTAAGCACAATTTTGTTTTCCATAAATATAATGCTCACAATTTTTTTTTTCAAGATTACAATAAGAAAAACCTTCAATGAGGTTTTTATTTTTCAAGGTCCTTAGACCCTTTTCTCCAATGTGGAAAAGTCTCTAGTGCCATAACATAGTTTTCTCTATAGGTAAATGTTACCTAATTTCACTAATACCTCAATCACGTAGAGGTTTCTAATTTTCAAACAAAGAATAAGGTACAATTTATTTCTACTACATTACATTCATGTGAATAAACAAAACCAGGATATTACATTACCATATCATATTCATGAAGATGCATATAACATAGGAGAATATTGCACAATCCTTTCAAGAAAAGTAATCTTTATTGATGATGTAAACAAATAATCTCTCACACAAGCCATGATACTAACTCTTTTAATGTAGATAAAAGAAAAAATAATACATTTGAAGATTAAGAAATGAAAATATAAGGAAGGGTGACTTGTCATTGCCCGAATAATGAGTCTTGGTCTTGGTTGAGTTGCCTTGCATCATCTTTGGTTCTCCTACTTGTCTTGCATCTAGTTGTTGCTCCTTCTTGCTCTTAGTTTCCTGCATCTAAGAGAGAGTGATGTTAGAGCAATGAAAGGTCAAAAATTAGTAAATGCACAAACATCTGAAAACATATATTTTAACCTTCATTTGCATTAAAATATTTTTCATATCACAAATTTCAAATAAAACAACAAGAATGATCAAACACATTTGCCATATGCACATATTTTCTAACACATCTGCTTCCTGTGCAGGTATAGGAAAAATAATGTTACTATTTTATTTTATCTAATTACATCATGTGGGATAATAGTGAATTATTAAAGTTAGTATTAAAAACAATCAATATTTGTTCAATACAGCTAAGGTTTATTGGTATTCCTTATAATAAAAGAGAAAATTCTTATGCAGATACACCAAGACATGAAGGAAAAATTATAATGCTACTGAAGAATTATTGAGAACCATTCAAATATAATGATATTGATCATAGCATACAAGGGTATGGATAGGATCATGATGGGCCAAAAAGTGGCAATATGATGGGTATGTGGCTGACGACTTTTTTTAAACAAAAATAGATGAAACAAAAGGGGTTTTAAAAGGATATTCTCAGCTTTCCACCAGTATATATTATTCTTTACTTTGAATTTAATAGGTAATTATTATTCATTTTCTATTCAAATTATGACTAAAGTCTTGATTGATAGACTGATTAAAAAACATCTATAGCTTTCAAATGGTATCACATTTTTTGAATCCAAAACATGTGTCACATTCTATGCTTCGCCTACTATAGGATTAAAAAAAGAAAAATTGAATTTGATGAAGTTTTGACCAAGTTATGGTGGTTAGACATATGGGTTTTTTATATTTTTTAAAAGTTGTAATAAAAAATTCATAATTAATTGTATACTTGGAAAAAAATTACAAAAAAATATGAATCACATTGTGACATGAGTCCTCTAATTATATCTAAAATCTTATAAAAAAATATTATCATTTTATTGTGGTTAGGGTGCTCAAACAAAATGCCTAATTCTTATTTTTTCCCTAAAATTTAAGTACTCTGCATTGAAATTTAAAATTTTCAACAAAAGATTTTTTTTAAAACAACCTAGTAGTTTAGAAAATAACAATTTTCTATAGATTCTATTCTTACATATTTTTAAAATAATATAAATAAATTATTCAAATTTTTACGTCAAGTTGCCTAACTGTGATTTTTCTAATTTTTTTGCCACTTAAGGGCATATTTTTTCCATGATGATCCTGCACATACCCACAACACAGGAGATCATGAGAAAGCATGTAATCATAGTATTGCTTGAGTAAAAGTTTTAACAATGCAAGTATCAAATGATGAAATGACTCCTTTAAAGAAAATCTTGATGAGTTTGACACTTTTTCTTGCAATGTTATTGCAGTCATCAGCAGTGATAAGGAAAAATAAATCTTATGTGTTTTATCATATGTCCAACTTAAGGTATCAAATGAAGTTCAAGATCTAGATGAACTAGTGCATTCTTGGTCACATCACTTGGCATATATGAGTAGAATGTGCAACCGTACACATTAAAAGGATGAATGAAAATTATGAATGGCAATAGTCTGCAAGGAAAATATTACATCCCTAGTGAAATCCCCAAAGGACAGTTGCATTGATATGTGCATTCACAATCAACATAGTGGTTTTTATAAGGGTCGTTGTAGAAGTTAATGAACAATAGGTAAAACTATGATTGCTATTTTCCACATACAGTAGTTCAAGAAGGAACAACACAAAGTGACAACTTATGGTAGTGTCCAGTGAGGGTAAATAAGTGACAGACACCACTAATGAAAAATTAGTTTATGACTATGATGATAAGACAATTTCACATGAAATAAGCAAAGAATAGTGCATAATGTGTGTGCATGTGACAGTCATCATGCCAATGTGTTCAAATGACAAAATAAAACCATGGTTAGACAAGCATTTTCACATTCTTTTAGAACATAAAGAGGGAGAAGTCACTAGGCATAACCACACAATCATAAGGTGAAAGAAGAGAAACATCAAGGGATCCTCATGAAGACAAGAGGTAAGGAATGGTTTCTTATAATTGTTTCATCAACAAAACCATAGAGACAATTAATGGAATCCTAATACATTGTGACAAGAAAATGGTAAACTAAAACTATCAATGACTTATGAACTGATGGCTTTGGTAGATAATAGTAATGGAATATTAAAAGAACCATAAGTAGGTATGAGGATCATGGTGTTGATGCGAAGGTCTTAGGGTTGAAACCCTGTGAGAATGATGAAGTCGCAATACTAAAACCTCGAGATGAAGAACCTATAAAGTGGTGACAGTTTCAAGAGTATTGCAACAGTATCATGGTTACAAGATGATGAAAAGGTCAAAAAAAAGAAGGACAGTAACCAATCTTGTAAGTAGTGGCTGCCAGGTTAGTGGAAAAGGAACCTTTTTCTTATGGAATAGTTTATTGAGATAGTTCTTATTTCAACTAATTACCTTCTCATGGAGTCTCATTAATATTACAATCTTGCACATCTTGTCATGGTGAAATGTATGTCCAAGGCCTATATAGGAGCAGATAAGGAAATAAAAGCTATTATTTTCATTTTCTTTATTAAAAACCAATGAAGGGAGGCATAGGTTTGTAATAACCTAGAAAAGAGAAACTCCTGCAATAGGAAGTATAGTCACAACCACAATCTTCTTTTTCTCATAAAATACATAGAATCTTCAATGTTTGTAGAAAATAGGAAGATTTTATTCTTTTTCTACAAATATGGCTTGATATCGAGTATCTTTACCTTTAGAAAATGAGTAAAAGAGGCAAGGGATGCTTCCAAAATGCTTACCCAACACATAGAAGTCATTGTTGGTAAAAAATGTGAAGGAAAAGCAACCTCTGTGAGTCCATTTTTCACCATTGGAGAAGCTTGATGAAACCCTATGCTAGCGGCCATGAGTTTTCTAGAAAACTTGATGAAACAATGAAGTACCTTCAAAAAAAAATTGTTGTCGCTTTTGTGTTTAGGGTTTCAAAACCCTAAATTTGGCCGATAGAAAAAGGTAATTTTTACCTTTATTTTATAATGTTTGCAAAAATAAATACATCGGCCTTTTGAGAGTGTATAATGTTCTCTTAATATGTTAACATGTATAAGTCTTTTAAGGATTATTTCTTGTTTCATTTACTTTTTGCATTGATTTTTGAATGTAAAGCATTTTGATTGAGTGATGCCTTGTACATTACTTAATCAAAATTGCTATTTTAAAATGCAAAACTAATGCAATATGGCTTGTAAATGCTTTTGATAGTATATAGTTAAGGTTATTTCCTTGGAGAGCATATAGGGGAACATTGGAGACGTTAGCCAACATGTGCCTAATATATAGGGGTTTGTTTTGACCTAGTTATGACTTTGCAAGCATCTAGGAAAAAGTTGAAGGAAGTTCACAAACATGTGCCAAGAATGAAGAAGGTTTTTTTTACTAATTTGAAGACTTGGAGAAGCATCGTGGAATGCTTTTAGGGTTTTTGCACGCGTCCCCAGCTTGTCCCTCCACTGGTTCTCAGTCCCTCTTGCCCCTCGCAGCCTGCCAGCCTCAAAAGCACCCCATCCCACGTCCTGTTCCCTGAACCCACTCTCGTGGTTTGGTTGACGTCAAGTCGGCGCCCACCTGCTTAATCTCGGCCTGTCTTGTTTATGTGTTTCGAGGTGATTTTAATCCTTCGCAACCTGTTGGCTGCTTTAGTGTCCCCATCTTTGTCACGCCACAGTGGAGACGATACCGGAGCAACGACGAAGGGCCCCTTCCTCTCGCCATTGTTTTTAGTGATCGGCGGTGATTGATGGACGAGCAGAACTTTTTCTTTTTCCGGTGATACCCTATTGAGCACCTTTGTTGTGCGGAACGGTGCTGGCGTTGCTGCATCTTATGTTTGCGGGATAGAGGTGGTAATTTTAGTTGTGGGAGGATACTTTTTCCCCAGGCACCAACGTCCCACCTGATTTCAGCGCAGCCATGCCCAGTTGTGTAAGCTTTTTCCTTTAAGGAGAATCAATTCAGGTGGACCAAGTCGCGCAGTTCTTGCAGTTCCAGCGTTAGTTTGATGTATCACCATAGAGATAGTTTTCCCGACCCAAACCCTTCTCCACCTCAAGTGCCCAGCCCAGTGATGTCCCACCAGGTTTGCCCTGTCCCAGGAGGGAGACTCACCCATCATAGGCTGGAATTGTCCTGCAGTGCTTTTTGACCCCATGCCCTCCCTGTGTGTCAGAGACAAACTGTAATCCCACAACCACAGCCTGAAGCTAAAACTGGCTCCACTTTCGCACACACCCCAAATGGACCCCAGTCGAACCCAAGCGTCCCAAAGTTATACATCATGGATGTCCCAGTGAAGCCCTGTGCCCCTGGAGGTTAGCATCAGCATATCATGGCGACTCTGAGTTTGGAAAGAAGCAAAAAATCTAGTGCATCATTGAGAATATCATAGTATTGAGAAATTTGGTGTTTTTCTCACTATTATTAGCCTTTGGAGGTGGTACAAACAACACCATGGTCACTCCAACCTTATAACAACTAGTTTCAATAGCCTGGATAACTACAATTAAATGATGTTTGCCATTTAGGCTTTCTTATGCTTCATGTTTTACCTTTTTAATGTCTATTTATCAACACAATAATGGATTTTGACCTCCATTCCATGAAAATCATGCATGTATTTCTTCTTACTAGCCATATTACAAAGAACAACTTGTTGGTTTTATTCCAAATGACCCTATAACTACAGATTACCAGCATTATCATCATGTTTACCACCCTCCCATCCCCACTCAATCTCATTATTAGCCAATATATGATCAAAATCAATTCCAAGAAGAGGTTTTTGATGCCAAACATCATGATTATTCACATAATCAACCTCAAGAGTTCCCTTACCAAAATGTGTTTGATCTGATCCAATAGTTTGATTACACTTTGTGGGATCTGAGCCAAATTATTGATTGTATGAAGATTAATGATATTGGTAAGGTGTTCTCAAACATGAATGGGATGTTGTTTGAAATCAAGAAGCAGAAAATGATCTTCATGCTATAACAAGAAATGGTTGAACAAGCCTATTTTTATGATCAAGAGTTGAAAACATTAAGGATGTAGTTTGAAGAAGGTCTTAAGGGGAGATAGTTGCTAAGGAGAAGCAAATGAAGCTTTTTTCTACTCAAGTGCAAAGTAGTTAGGATTAATCAGAGTATTAATGCCAACTACATGAGGCGAGTTCTAAGAAATAGAGAGCCATTGCAAAAGAAGAACATATTCAAACAGTTCCTACTATTCTAGAGCAGCCTGTTCAAGAAGAAGTTCATAATTATAAATTCCCAAGTTTTAAGAAAAATGAGCCTCTTGACCCTCCTATAACTGATATTCCAAGTTTCATAAGCCTTCATCCTTTAAGGATTGATGAAATTAACCAGTTAGAGTAGCCTAATATAGTAACAGAGCAACCCATTAATCCACGCAACTCACTCAACATGGAGGAGACTAGAAACATAAACTTGCTACATTTAGCTTTGGAGAAATATAGATTAGAACAACAACAAAGGTTTGAACAAGAAAAAACCTCTCTAGATGGATCCTCACTTTTTTTAGCTAATGGTCCTCTTAATTTTGTCAGAATTGATCCAAATGTTTCAATAGTTCAGCTTGGACAGCAGGAGGAGAAAGTGGAACTGGTTGTTGAAGAAGAGCAATGTACAACCATATTTGATGTTTTTGAGCATGTTATGCATGAAAAATCTAATGTTGAGGTTTATGAAGAGGTATAAACTAATATAATTCAATATTTTGTTTAAAATTAGATGACAAGGTATTAGATTTGTTTGAGTTTGGCACTCATGCTGAAATTGAACAACGGGTTCATAAGTTTCAACAAGAAACTTCTCATGAACCTGATTTGAAATGTCTTATCTTGTTAGAAGAGCTTCCCTTCTACTATACAGAAGAGATAGAAGCTAATATACCAGTTGAAAGTATGTTTCAAGAGACTACTTCATTCTTTGAACACTTACCTACCTTCATTGAAGAAGAAACACCTATTTTGGAGTGTATCTCTTGGAGTGATAATGAGGATTTCAAGGTTAAACAAGCTGATTTTAAAAGCCTTTCAAGAGTTGATAGCTTTGATGAGTTATTAGCTACCCTAGTGGAAGAGGATCGTCCACTCACTATAGAGAAGTTAATATGGTAGATTATTACACAAGGGGAAGGTAATGTTGTTTCTAAACATTCAATTTTTATTTTTTCTAGTCCAATGGATGGAACAACAATGAATGTGGAAGTAGTTAGCAATGAAAGTCAATATTTTCCCTTTCAAGGGTCTGTCCAATTAGATATTTAGCCAGTATGGAGGCCATTGAGTTACCAAAGGCCATGCTTGCACAAAAACATGAAAATATAACTGAAGATGGTATGAAGGATGCACTTGCAGCTAAACAAGAGTATGTTCTTGAATTCACTTATCCTTCTTTGACTAACAATACATATGATTTGTTTGATGAGGTAAGTGGACTTGTTTTCCTCTTTCAAGAGGTAGTACTTCATCTTGTTGAACATTTTTTTGTGTCCAATCTTTGCTTAGTTGTTCTTAAGCATGCAAGTTATTGTAAATTGAGAAGAAAGGGAAACTACTTTAGTCATCTTGCAAATGGTTTTGTTTGACTATCTTATTTGTTGGTTAGTGTAAGATAGAATAGGTTTCTAGATGTAGTTCAATTTCCCTAAGAATTGTTCAGTACAGTTACATAGTTTCCCTTCTATAATTTTTCTTTCAATAAGTTTCCAAGGTATTTTGCACTGTCTTAATAAGTTATAGTTTGTTTTGATGAATTTTTTGAAGTTGTGTCAACTTTTAGGTGGCTTCATTCCCAATGAATAGGCTTAGGAAATTGGTCAAGATGTCTAACAGGAAAAAATATAGTAGTTGTTGCCAAAAATGTTACCTAATTTTGCTAACAGCTCAATAAGGTAGAGCTTTCTGATTCTCAAATAAAGAATAAGTTACATTTTATTTTTGCTACATTGCATTCATGTACATAAACAAAACTAAGATATTACATTACTAGATCATATTCATGCAAATTCATATAACATAGGAGAATATTGCACAATATTTTCAAGAAAAGTAATCTTTATTGATGATGTAAACAAATAATGTCTTGAACACAAGTCGTGAGACTAACTCTTTTAATGTGTATAAAAGAAACAATATACATATAAGGACTGCACATATAAGGAAGGGTGACTTGTCATTTCCTTAATGATGAGTCTTGGTCCTACTTGAATTGCCTTCCATCATATTTGGTTCTCTCGCTTGTCTTGTATCTGGTTGTTGCTCCTTGCCGCTCCTAGTTGTCTGCATCTAAGAGAGAGAGTGATGTTAGAGCAATGAAAGGTCACAAATAAGTACATTCTCAAACATTCAAAAACATATATTTTGAGATTCATTTGCATTAAAATAGTTTTCATATCAAAAATTTCCAAGAAAAGAGCAAGAATGATCAAACACATCTATCATACATGCACATATTTTTTAACATGTTTGCTTCTTGTGCAGGTATAGGAAAAATAATGTTACTATTTTTTTTATCTAATTGTAGCATGTGGGATAAAATGTGGCTCCCATGAGGGTTGAGCCCAACATGGTTGTACTTGCCTCAATTAGATACTTATCATTCATAATAGTGACTTGTTTAATTCACTATTACAAACAATCAATATATATTCAATACAACTAAGGTATATTATTGGTATTCCTTATAATAAAAGAGAAAAATGTCTTATACAGATACAACAAGACATGAAGGAAAATTCATAATGTCATTCAAGCATTATTGAGAACCATTCAAATATAATGATATTTATCATAGCATACAAGATAAGAGATCATGAGCAACCATGTAATCATAGTATTGACTAAGTAATAGTTTTGACAACGGAAGTATCAGATGATGAAATGATTCCTTTAAAGAAAAATTAGATGAGTTAGACACTTCTCCTTGCAAGATTATTGCAGTGATCTATAGTGATAAGGTAGAATAAATCTTAAGTATTTTATCTTATGGCCAACTTAAGGTATCATATGAAGTTCAAGATACGGATGAACAACTACATTCTTAGTCACATCACTGGCAATATATGAGCAGAATTTACAACCGTACACATTAAAAGGGAGATAGAAAATTATGAATGGAAATAGTCTTCAAGAAAAATAGGACAACCCTAGTGAAATCCTCAAATGACAGTTCCATTGATATGAGCATTAACAATAAGCATAGTGGTTTTTATGAAGGTTGTTGTAGAAGTTAATGAACAACAATTAAAACTATGATTGCCATTTTCCACATATAGTAGCTCAAGAAGGAACAACACAAAGTGAAAAATTATATTTGTGTCTAATGAGGGTAAATAAGTTATAGTCACCACTAATGAAAGATTAGTTTATGATTGTGATGATAGGATAATATCACATGAAATGTGCAAAGAATATTTTATAATTTTTGTGCATGTGACAATCATCATGCCAATGGGATCAAATGAGATAATAATCTACAACAGTTAGACAAGAATTTTCACATGCTTTTAGAACTTAAAGAGGGAATAGTCACTAGGAATAAGCACACAATCATATGGTGAAATAAGAGTAACATCAAGGGATCCTCATGAAGAAAAGAGGTAAGACATGGTTTCTTATAATTGTATAATTAGCAAAACCATAGAGACAATTAATGGAATCCTAATACATTATGACAAGAAAATGGTAAACTAAAACCAAGAATGACTTATGAACTGACTGGTTTAGAGGATAATAGAAACAAAATAGTAAAAGAACCATAAGTAGGTATGAGGATCATGGTGTCGATGTAGAGGTCTTAGGGATGAAACCCTATGAGAATGATGAAGCCATGGTACTAAAACCCCAAGATGAAGAACTTGTAAATGGGTGAAAGTTTCTAGAGTAATACAATAGTATCATGCTTACAAGATGACAAACACGTTAAAACAATAATAGAAGGATAGTCACCAATCCTATAAGTAGTGGCTGGTAGGTTAGTGGAAAAGGCAACTTTTTCTTGTGGAATAGTTTACTGCGATAGTTCTTGTTTCAACTGATTACCTTCTCATGGAGTCTCATTAATATTACAATCTTGCACTTCTTGCCATAGAAAAATGTATCATTGCAGCCTATACAGGAGAAAATAAGGAAATAAAAGATATTATTCTCATTTTTTCTATTATTAAAAGACAATGAAGGGAGGCATAGGTTTGCAATAACCCAAAAAGGTAAATCTCCTACAACTTGAAGTATAGCCACAACCACAATGAACTTTTTCTCATGAAATACATAGAATCTTCAAAGTTTATAGAAAATAGGAAGATTTTATTCTTTTTTTGCAAATATGGCTCGATATTGAGCATCTCTACATTTAGAAAATGACCAAAAGCGGAAAGGAATGCTTCTAGAATGCTTACCAAACACATAGAAGTCATGGTTGTTAGAAAATGTGAAGGAAAGGTAGCCTTTCTGAGTCCATTTTTCGCCATTGGAGAAGTTTGAGGAAACCCTATGCTTGTGGCCATGAGTTTTCTAGAAAACTCGATGAAACAATGAAATGCCTTAAAACAAATTTCCCTCACTTTTGTGTTTAGGGTTTCGAAACCCTAAATTTGGCTTATAGAAAATGGTAATTTTTACCTTTATTTTAAAATGTTTGTGAAAATAAATACATCAGCCTTTTGAGAGTGTATAATGTTCTCTTAATATGTTAATAGGCATAAGTTTTTTAAGACTTATTTCTTGTTTCCTTTATTTTTTGCATTGATTTTTTAATGTAAATCATTTTGATTAAGTAATGCCTTATAAATTACTTAATCAAAATTGCTATTTTAAAATGTAAAAGTAATGCAATATGCCTTGTAAATGCTTTTGAGAGCATATAGTTGAGGTTATTACCTTGGAGAACATATAGGGAAATGTTGGAGACATTAACCGACATGTGCCTAGTATATAGGGGTTTGTTTTGACCCAGTTATTACTTCACAAACATCTAGGAAGAAGTTGAAGCAGTTTCTAGAGTTAGTTATTTTGTAGTCCTTTCTTAGACTCGAGAATTCTTTGTAACTTATTTTTGAGATATAAATAGTGAATACATTGGATATAGCATTGAGAATTTTTCCTTCTCATTATCTATTTTCTATTGTGCATCCTTTTGGTGGTTGATCCAAGTACTAGTTAAACTTTATTTTTCCTAGTATATTTGTCTCATTGAAAGCACCTCGTTGCAGAATAGTATATTGTTGTAGGTTATAAGTTGCATGATAGATGTGAAATTTTTAGTTGTGAGATACTCTTTTCCTTCTAAGAATTCATATCAAAACCTCCTTATAAATTACTTATGTGAGCAATATATATATAATGATTTGTGTAAACTTTTCCTTAGTTATTAATTGAATTGTGTGACCAAGTTGTATTTACAGGTCTCATGCAGCCAGTTTGGTGTATCACCCTAGAGATAGTTTTCTCTAGTTTTCATTTTAAGCTTTCCTTCTCCCTTTTCCACAACAAAATTTGTAGTTTAGGTGATTACCAACTAGGAGCCAACCTTATCTAGAGATTCAGTCCATTTTTTAGGTGACCCACATCCTAGGTGTGATTCCATGTTTCTCTGAAGTGCTAAGTCTTGTAGCTTAACTTGTTAAATCTTGCAACTTAGTTAGGGTGCAACTCTAGAAGATAACAATTTTGGCACACTGGGTGGGACTGTTTGAATCAAGATAGTTTAAAGAATACATGTTACTACTAGGTTTTTATATGAATCCATTGAGTTTCAAGCCTTTTAGAGGTTACCATCAGCATATTATGGCGACTATGAGTTTTGGAAGTAGTAGAAAAGCTAGTTTATCATTGAGAATATCACGAGTTTGAGAATTTTGGTGTTTTTCTCAATAGTATCAACCTTTGGAGGTGGTACAAACAACACCATGGAGACTCCAACCTTATAACAGCTGATTTTAGCAGCCTAGATACCTACAATTAAATGAGGTTTGTTGCCTAGGCTTGCTTATGCTTCATGTTTTACCTTTGCAATGTCTAGTTATCAACACTATAATGGATTTTCACCTCCCTTCCATGAAAAACATGCATATGTGCCTTCTTAGTAGCCATATTACATAGAACAACTTGTTGGTTTTATTCCAAATGACCATGTAACTACAAATTACCAACATTCTCATCATGTTTTCCACCCTCCCATCCCTACTAAATCTCATTATCAACCAATGTATTATAAAAATAAACCCCAAGAAGAGGTTTTTGATGCCAACGATCATGATTATTTACATAATCAGCCTCAAGAGCATCCTTATCAAAATGTGTTGGATCTAATCCAACTATTTGGTTGCACATTGTGGGATTTGAGCCAAAGTCTTGATTGTACAAAGATAAATGATATTGGTAAGGTGTTCTCATGCATGAATGGGATGTTTGTTGACATTAAGAAGTAGAAAAGGATCATCATGTTCTAGCAAAAAGTGGCTGAACAAGCCTATTTTTATGCTCAAGAGTTGAAAATGTAGATGATGTAGTTTGAAGAAGGTCTTGAAGGGGAGATAGCTGCTAAGGAGAAGAAAATGAAGCTTTTGTCTGCTTGGGTGCAAAGTAGTCAATCTTACTCAAAGTATCAATGCCAACAACATGAAGAGAGTTTTGAAAATCAGAGAACTGCAACAAAAGAAGAATATATTCAAATAACTCCTACTGTTCTAGAGCAACCTATTCAAGAAGAGGTTTGTAATTATAAATTCCTAAGTTTTAAGCAAAATGAGCCTCTTGGCCCTCCTATAGTTGAGATTTTTTGTTTCATAAGCCTTCATCATTTAAAGATTGAGGGAATTAATTAGTTATAGTAGCCTAATATAGTAACAAAGCATCCCATTAATCTACATAGCTCACTCAACATGGAGGAGACTAGAAACATAAACTTACTTCATTTAGCTTTGGAGGAATATAGATTAGAACAAAAAAAAAGGTTTGAACAAGAGAAGACCTCTCAAGATGGATCCTCCTTTATTTGAGCTAATGATCATCCTACTTCTGTTGGAATTGATCAGAATGTTTTAATAGTTCAACCTGGACAACAGAAGGAGAAAGTGAAAGTGGTTGTTGAAGAAGAGGAGTGTACAATCAAATTTAACATTTTTGAGCATGTTATGCATGAGAAAGGTAATTTTTAGGTTTATCAAGAGGTGTTCACTGATATAATTGAATATTTTTAAAAAAAATTGGATGAAAAGGAATCAAATCTATTAGAGGAGTTTGTCACTCATGGTGAAATTCAATAGCGGGTTCATAAATTTTAACAAGAAACTTCACATCAACCTAATTTGCAATGTCTTATCTAGTTAGAAAAGCTTCCCTTCAACTATAAATAAGATATAGAAGCTGATATACCAATTGAAATTTTGTTTCAAGAGACTACTTCATTGTTTTAAAACTTTTTTTCCTTCATTGAAGAATAAAAGCCTATTTTGGAGTGTATCTCTTGGAGTGATAATGAGTCTTTTAAGGTTAAACACGCTGATTTTAAGAGCCTTTCAAGAGTTGATAGCTTTGATGAGTTATTAGCCACCCTAGTGGAAGAGGATTTTCCACTCACTATGGAGGAGGAGTTAATATGGTAGGTTATTATGCAAGGTGAAGGTAATGTTGTTGTTTCTAAGCATTCATATTATTTTCTTTCTAGTCCAAAGGATAGAACAACAATGAATGTGCAAGCAACCAGTAATGAAAGCTCAAGTTTTGTCCTTTCAAGGGTCCATCCAGTCATATATTTAGCTAGTATGGAGGCCATTGAAGTACCATAGGTCATGCTTAAACACAAACATGAAAGCATAACTGAAGATTTTTTCAAGGATGCACTTGCAGCTGAACAAGAGTATGTTCAATTCACTTATCCTTCCTTGAATAACAATACATATGATTTTTTTTATGAGTTAAGTTGACTTGTTTTCCTCTTTCAAGAGGTAGTACTTCATCTTTTTGAACATTTTTATGTGTCCCATTTTTTCTTATATGTCCTTAAGCATGCAAGTTATTGCATATTGAGAAGAAGGGGCAACTACATTAGTCATCCTATAAATAGTTTTGTTTGACCATCTTCTTTGTTGGTTAGTGTAGGATAAAATAGGTTTCTAGATGTAGTTTCATTTCCCTAAGTGTTGTTTAGCATAGTTAGGTAGTTTCCCTTCTATAGTTTCTATTTCAATAAGTTTCCAAGGTGTTTTGCACTATCCTAATGAGTTACAGTTTGTTTTGAGGACTATTTTCAAGTGGTGTCAACTCTTACATGACTCTATTTCCAATGGATAGGCTTAGGCAACTAATCAAGATGTTTAGAAGGAAAACATATATCAGATGTTGCCAAAAATGTTACCTAATTTCAGTAATAGCTCAATCAAGTAGAGCTTTCTAATTTTCAAGCAAAGAATAAGGTACATTTTATTTTTACTACATTACATTCATGTGCATAAACAAAACTAGGAGATGACATTACCAGATCATATTCATGTTGATGCACATAACATAGGAGAAGATTGCACAATATTTTCAAGAGAAGTAATCTTTATTGATGATGTAAAAAAATAATGTCTCACACAATCCGTGAGACCAACTCTTCTATTGCAGATAAAGGAAAACATATACATTTGTAGATTAAGAAATGCACATATAAGGAAGGGTGACTTTTCATTACCTGAATGATGAGTCTTGGTCCTGGTTGAGTTGCCTTGCATCATCTTTGGTTCTCCTGCTTGTCTTGCATCTAGATGTCGCTCCTTGTTGTTCCTACTTTCCTGCATCTGAGAGAGAGAGTGATGTTAGAGAAATGGAAGGTCACAAATTAGTACATGCAAAAACATCAAAAAACATATATTTTGACCTTCATTTGCATTAAAATAGTTTGCATATCAGAAATTTCTAGGAAAATAGCAAGAATGATCAAACACATCTCTCATATGCACATATTTTTTAACATGTTTGCTTCTTGTGTAGGTATAGAAAAACTAATATTACTATTTTGTTTCATCTAATTGCAACATGTGGGATAAAATGTGACTCCCACAAGGGTTGAGCCTAGCATGGCTGTAGTTTCCTTGATCAAATACTTATCATTCGTAATAGTGAATTGTTGAATTCACTATTACAAACAATCAATATCTATTCAATACAACTAATTATATTGGTATTCCTTATAATCAAAGAGAAAAATGTTTTATGCAGAAACAAAAAGACATGAAGGAGTAGTAATAATGCCACTGAAACATTATTGAGAACCATTTAAATATAATGATATTTATCATAGCACACAACACAAGAGAGCATGAGCAAGCATGTAATCATAATATTGACTAAGTAAAAGTTTTTATAGTCGAAGTATCAGATGATGAAATGATTCCTTAAAAGAAAATCTTGATGAGTTTGACACTTTTCCTTGCAATTTTATTGCAATGATCTACAATGATAAGGTAGAGTAAATCTTAAGTATTTTATCATATGGCCAACTTAAGGTATCAGATAACGTTCAAGATTTGGATGAACTAGTGCATTCTTAGTCACATCACTGGGAATATATGAGTAGAATTTGCAACAGTACACATTAAAAGGGATAATGACAATTATGAATGGAAATAGTCTTCAAGGAAAATATGATAGCCCTAGTGAAATCCTCAAAGAACAGATGCATTGATATGAGCATTCACAATCAACATAGTGGTTTTTATGAAGGTTGTTCTAGAAGTTAATGAACAATAGTTAAAACTATCACTGCCATTTTCCACATATAGTAGTTCAATAAGGAACAACACAAAGTGATAGCTTATGGCAATGTCTAGTGAGGGTAAATAAGTGGTAGTCACCACTAATGACTAATTAGTTTATGATTGTGATGATAGGACAATATCACATGAAATATGCAAAGAATAATGCATAATGTGTGTGAATGTGACAATCATCATGCCAATGTGTTAAAATGATAATATAGGACCATAGTTAGACAAGCATTTTCACATACTTTTAGAACTTAAAGAGGGAACAATCACTAGGCATAAGCCCAAAATCATAAGGTGAAAGAAGAGAAACATCAAGGGATCCTCATGAAGATAAGAGGTAAGACATGGTTTCTTGTAATTGTTTCATCAACAAAACCATAGAGATAATTAATGGAATCCTAATACATTGTCACAAACAAATGGTAAAATGAAATCAAGAATGACATATGAACTTATGGATTTGGTGGATAATAGTAATAGAATAGTAAAATAAACATAAGAAGGTATGAGGATCATGGTGTTGATGCAGAGATCTTACAGTTGAAACCCTATGAGAATGATCAAGAAACGGTACTAAAACCCTGAGATGAAGAACTTATGAATGGGTGACATTTTTCAGAGTAATGCATCAGTATCATGGTTACAAGATGACAAACAAGTTAAAAAAATAATAGAATGATAGTCACCAATCCTATAAGTAGTGGCTAGAAGGTTAGTGGAAAAGGAAACTTTTTCTTTTGGAATAGCTTACTGAGATAGTTCTTGTTTTAGCTAATTACCTTCTCATGGAGTCTCATTAATATTACAATATTGCACATATCTAGTCATGGTGAAATGTATGGCCATGACCTATACAAGAGAAAATAAGGAAATAATATCTTCTTTTTTTCATTTTTTTTGTAATTAAAAGCTAATGAAGGGATGCGTAGGTTTGCAATAACCCAGAAAAGTAAAACTCCTACAACAAGATGTATAGCCACAACCACAATCATATTTTTCTCATGAAATACATAGAATCTTCAATGTTTATAAAAAGTAGGAAGATTTTACTCTTTTTTTGCAAATATGGATCGATATCGAGCATCTTTACCTTCATAATTTGAGTAATAAAGGAAAGGGATGCTTAAAAAATGCTTACCTAGCATGTAGAAGTCATTGTTTGTAAAAAATGTGAAGGAAAAGTAGCCTCTGTGAGTTCATTTTTCACCAAAGGAGAAGCTTGAGGAAACCCTATGCTCACGGCCATGAGTTTTCTAGAAAACTCAATGAAAAAATGAAATGCCTTCAAAAAACTTTTTCCATCACTTTTTTGTTTAGGGTTTCCAAACCCTAAATCTTGTTGATAGAAAATTCATAATTTTTACATTTATTTTAAAATGTTTGCAAGAAAAAAAACATCGGCCATTTGAGATTGTATAATCTTCTCTTAATATGTTAATAGGTATAAGTCTTTTAGAACTTATTTCTTGTTTCCTTTACTTTTTGCATTGATTTTTGAATGCAAGGAATTTTGATTAAGTAATGCCTTATACATTACTTAATCAAAATTGCTATTTTAAAATGCAAAAGCAATGAAGTATGCCTTGTAAACACTTTTGAGAGCATATAGTTGAGGTTATTTCCTTAGAGAGCATATAGGGGAATGTTGGAGACACTATCCAACATGTGCCTAGTATATAGGGGTTCATTTTGACCTAGTTATGACTTTGCAAGCATCTAGGAAGAAGTTGAAGGAAGTTGGAAAACATGCACCAAGAATGAAGGAGGCTTTTTTGACTAATTTGAAGACTTGGAGAAGCATCTTGGAGTGTTTTTTAGGGTGGATAAAGCCATTGACTAAATTTTCCTTATTTCTTGTTTATTTTTGAATTATTTTAGAAGGCTTAAAAATAGGCATATTGGGGGCATATGACCCCAACTATTTCTAAAACCTCTTTTTGTGGGTTTTTGGAGGGAGATGTTGGTTATAGTCACTTGAGTGACTCTTTGTACTTAGTTCTTACTATACAGTTTCTAGAGTTAGTGATTTTGAAATCCTTTCTTAGACTTGACCATGCTTTGTAACTCTTTTTTGACATGTAAACAGAGAGTACTTTGGATATTAATAGCATTGAGAATTTGTCCTTCTCATTATCTTTTTCCTTGTATGCATCCTTTATGGTGATTGATCGAATTACTAGTGAAACTTTCTTTTTCCTAGTATTTTTGTCTCATTGAAAGCACCTTGTTACAAAATAGCATATATTTTTGTAGGTTATAAGTTGTGTGATAGATGTGAAATTTTTAGTTGTGAGATAATCTTTTCCTACTAAGAATTCATATCAAAACCTCCTTATAAATTACTTATGTGAGTAATATACAAAAAATGAGTTGTGTAAGATTTTCCTTACTTATTAATTGAACTGTGTGACCAAGTTTTATTTACAAGTCTCATGTAGTTAGCTTTGTGTATCACCATAGAGATAGTTTTTTGCAGTTTTCATTTTAAGCTTTCCTTCTCCCTTTTCCTCAACAAAATCAGTAGTTTAGGTGATAACCAGCTAGGAGCTAGCCTTATTTGGAGATTCACTCCATTTGTTAGGTGACCCACAACCTAGGAGTGATTCCATGTTTCTATAGAGTGCTAAGCCCTGTAGCTTAACTTTTTAAATCTTGCAGCTTAGTTAGGGTGAAACTCTAGAAGATAACAATAACTTTGATTTAGAAGAAAGCGCACCCTTGGCTACCAAAAGGTGATGACTATTTACTAAAGGTGAAACCCTCACTTCTTCCATAGACTTTCTTTTCACATAAGTACTATTGCACTCAATAATGCATGTATCAAGATTATAATATATAATGTGCCCTATTTAACACCTCTGTCAATAACACTAGGGATATGTAACACACCATTAAACCTTTTTATTCTACCATAAAAAAAAATTATTTTAACTTTACCACAACCAACAAAGTCTAAATGAGAATCATCACCCAAGTACACCTTACCTCCATCAAATTCTTCATATTTAGAAAACCAATCTCTATTAAAGGTCATATGGAAAGATGCACCTAAGTCAATTAACCATGCATCATTACCTACATGAGTTGCCAAAACTAAAATGAATGCATCATCATCTTCCTTCTCAAACTCAGAATCACAATCAAATTTATTCCTTTTCTTATTTTCTTCTATGCAATCCTTATGAACAAGTCCAAGCTTACTGTAGTTCCAAAAAATAACTTTGGACTTTCTAGCAGACTTAGATCTCCCCTTGGACTTGGATTTTTCATGGTTCTCATTCTTCTTTCCTTTTTACTTAAGTCTTCCACAAACATTTAGGGCCTCCTTGGAACTTTTGGATACCTTCCTCCACATCTCTTTAGAAAGAAAAAATCCCACCACATGGATATGTGCAAGATCATAATGGAAAAAATAGGCCCTTAAGTGGCAAAAAAATTAGAAAAATCAGAGTTAGGAAACTTGACATAAAAAATTGGATAAGTTATCTATATTATTTCAAAAATATGTAAGAATAGAATATTTAGAAAATTGAATGTAGTTTCTAAACTACTAGGTATATATTTTTTTTTAAATCTATTTGGTGAAAATTTGAAATTTCAATGTAGTAGTACTTAAATTTCAGGGAAAAAAGAAGAAACAAGTGTCTGTCTGACCACCATAACCACAATTAAATGATAATATTTTCTTATAATATTTTAGATATAAGTAGAGGAATCATGTCCCAATGTGATGCATTTTTTTGTAATTTTTTTCCAAGTAAATTATAATTAATTATGATTTTTTTATTACAACTTTTAAAAAATATAAAAACTTGTATGTCTGACAACCTTTACTTGGTCAAAAAATCATGAAATTATTAGTTTTTAATCCTATAGTATGAAAAGCATAGAATGTGACGCATGTTTCTGATTCAAAAAATGTGATACCATTTGAAAGCTATAGATGTTTATCAATCAAGATTTTAGTCATAATTCAAATAGAAAATGAATAATAATTATTTATTAAATTCAAAGTAAAGCATAGTTTATGTTGATTGAAAGTTGAGAATCTCCTTTAAAAACCTTTTTCATTTCATAAATTTTGGGTAAAAAAAATTTTCAGCCACATACCCTACACATACCCATCATATCTCCACTTTTTGGCCCATCATGATCCTGCACATACCCACATCTTCAATCTTCAATGTAATAGAAGTACTCCCAATAGCGATAACAAGAGAATCCCATGAATCAGGAAAAGAAGAAAGCAAGATCTAACATTTATCTTCCTCATCAATTTTAATACTAACTAATTCCAACTAACCTACCAGCATATTGAATGCTTCTAGGTGGTTTGTAATTCATCCACCCTCTTCCATGCTGAAGGAATTCAATTTATTCCTCAAGAAAATCTTGTTCACTCAATATTTGGCTTGATACATCTCACCAAACTTCTTCCATAGTTTTTGTATAGAGGTCTCTTCATGGACAATGATTCAAACATTATTTTCCAGGTACAATCTAATTAGACACTTGGATTTATGGTCCATATAATCATATTGAGCATCTTGAGTAAGATTTGTAGGCCTTCAAACATCCTCATCAACAACATCCCAAAGATCTTGATCTATCAACAAATCCTCCATCTTCAGCTTCCACATTTCAAAATTATTTCCAAAAAATTTAACCAACTCTATGCTACCTGATGAACTTGCCATCTTAAAATTTTTGCAACAATATCAAAAAGTATCTTCTCCACAAGCTCCCACTCAAAACTGGATTAGTTAAGAAAACCCAACGAACCCACAACTGAACCCAAATGTGATCAGGCTATGATACCACTTGTAAGGAAGCTAAGGTAGTGGAACAAATTCTTACACTAATCTTGAGAGGAGAATAATGCAAAACAAATTATAGATCTTTAACAATTACATAAACTTAAACAAAAATAAACATAAATATCATGCATACTACAACACAATGATTTAAGTGGGAAGAAAACTTTTGAGAGAAAAACCCCACACTCTAAAATTTGTCTAATATATTATTTAGAAATCATAAAGATTATAATATAATTACAAAGAAAGCTTCTCACACGGGTATCACCACTTAGAGATCCAAAGGAAACACAACAACCATTAGAATCTCATAATATATCATAATACATAGTTGTAATAAAACACCCTCATAAAATAGGGTTTCCTTCTATGGAAAATCAGGCTAATAAAATATCAACCATTAGATATGAGGCGTAATGATGAATGGTCTAGATTTACAATAATAAAGCATATATACAATTTACCTTCCAAGGGTGCTACCCTGAACCCTCAACAAATTGCACTACCCCATAGATTCCAAAAGAGGGATGATCCCCTTGGACCCCTTAATGGGTGTATCCCCCCATGCCCCCTGTCATCATTGGATGAATAGTACCTTATGTAATTGTAAGGTTGAGACACATTTTCTCAACATAAAGGACTACATTTTTTTACACTACAATTCCTCAACAAGAGAAAGCTATAAAATGCAAGAGACTATCAAATGATATGAAAGCATGAGAGATAATATAATGAAGGTTGAGAGCTATATAGGAGAAATCCTAAATTGTAAAGGGATTAGATCATGGAAACTATCAATATCACATGCAATTAGAAAGAATAGTCTAATAATAGCCCAGTTCAATTAACATAGAAGAGAACTTAGCTAACTAAATAATGAAATCCTAAGTTTAGCTTAAACAGATGAGAATAAATTAAACTAATAATTTATTAAATATTAATTATTAGCTAATGCATGATTACATTAACACACCACCTTAAGATGAACCTAGGGAGTAGATATAAATCCTAAAAAGAAGAATGTAGGATGGTTCTAGACAAGCAAGGCCTAGTGAGGTATCCATGTACAAAAAAAAGATCTTTCAAAGCTAGAGAAAAGGAGAAAAATGCATGGGAAAAAAACCTCTTCAAAAGAGATAAAGGAAAATGAAAGGATGAAAATGCCTCCAAATCAAGCTGAAGGACTAAGAAGCCTCCAACAAAAATAATGTCCCAAAACAAGAGGAACATGCAGAACATAATTGAAGCATGTAAAATCTGTAGACTATTATCGAATGATGACTAATATGGTGTTTAAATGAAGAATGTCTATTGGAAAAAATGATGATCAAGATCAAGATAATAAGAATCAACATGATTTCCCCCAATGACACTACTTGAATCAGATAGAAAGAAAAGGCATACATCTAGAAATTGAAGATACAAATGTATTAATCAAGAAGAAAATAATTTGGATGAATGCTCCTAATGAAAGTACTTGAATCAGATGACAAATAGAGGAAAACATATTGAATTAGAATATACAAATGATATATGAATCATCTGTATGAATGACCTTAATGACATTGCTCAACATGCAAGATGCAAGTCAAAAATATAGGTACCAAATAATCTAAAGAAAATTGATTAAGAGAGAAACAATAATCTACATGAGTGTCCCCAATGTCACTACTCGAATGAAATGGAAAACAAAGGAAAACATGTCTAGAACTAGAAGATACAAATGACACATGAATTCGCATGAGTGACCCTAATGACACTACTAAAAATGTAAGATGAAAGTTGAAAATAAAAGTACCAATAGTCCTTAATAAAATAAAAATTGAAGGATGCCTCTAAAAATAAGAATCAAAGAATGTCCATATGGTAAATGCTCAATATCACTGAAATGCAAGGTAACCAGCCACTAATATATGTTGCATCAAAAATTAAATAGGAAAAAGAACTAGATACATAGATCACTCAAAACTGTGAAACTAAGGAAGAATTAACACCAACAATAGAAACTCTCACATAATGATGAAAAGGGAGAGCCAAGACAGGTACATTGAAACTATGTGGAACCAAGAAGTGCATGCAAGAGAAAAAAATTGCAGTTAAGAGGGTGTGCAAACTAGGGCACACACGCATGAGGCAAGAATCACTAGGATTCACTGTTTTCATTAAAGGGACACACTTGAAAAATGTGATGGAAAACTAAAGGAAAACATCAACTTTCCCATGAAACTTTATACCATTGTGTGATTAAAAAAAGGCACAATAGGATGTGCAAAATCCCTAAAACATATGTACACCAGAATGACACTTTATCTCAGTGTGTCTACATAATAAAATCCCATAATGTCCAAAAAAGGACTAAATGCTGAAACTACAATTCTCTAATAGAAAAAATGTAAACTTATAGCACCATGATGAAGCACATGAAAAAATACACTTTCAAAAAAATGCACCACTCAAAAAGGAGTCTCAATGTAGAAGATATTACTTGTCAAAGTTTCCAAAACCAAGAACTAAACAACAACACTAAGAAAGCCAAATTCACTGAAAGACTATACGTCACTTCCACCATTGCAAATAGCTTGAAATAATACCCCATTTAAAAAATAAATGTAGTTGAAAACACCAATTTATGGCCAAGGTATGGCTTCTAGAAGTTGAGGTGCAAAACTAAAAATTCCAATGGAGAGGGGATGGGCTAGGAAAAAGGAAACGTCCACCAAATTTAGTAAAAAGGTCACCAAATTTGGAGACCTACAAAATTTAGAAGGCTGGAAAATTTAGAGCCATGGTCTTTAAATCTCTTCCAACCAAGTATAGGGGCATTTACTTACAAAAAAAAAAATCATTACAAATAATAATAATAATAACTATTATATTTTTCGTCTAAAAAAAATATAATTTTTTTTTACTATTTTTATTTTGAATTTTAAAAAATAGTTTAAAAATTATTATATTTTTTGTATATATATATAATTATTTTTTAAAAATATATTAAAAAAATTCAAGGGGGTGATTGGGGACCCACACTAGCCCTATGCAGGGCCCAAGGGGTTGTTGTTGCCATAGGAAGGGCGGTAACCTTTGGGTGCCCCACAATAGGGGGGGATGGCACCACTTTGGTACCATAGTACAAAAAAAATTTAATATATATGTTTTAAAAATTAAAAAAACTTGTCATTGCCCTTTTAAAAAAAAAAGGGATTTTTTATTTTTTTTAATTTGATTGATTTTGTACTTTTGTTGCAGGAAAAAAAATATTTTTTTTGGAAAATTTATCTTGATCCATGTGTGGAGAGGTCGTAAGACCTCCCTGGAAAAAAAAAATCCTTAGAAGCTCATGAATTTTAAGTTACAGGTCAAATTATATATCAAAATTTATCAAATCAACTTATTCAATGCAATTGTGAGGTTCTTTTTAGCTCAAAATGCTTCAAAATTGTAGCTACCCTTTTGATCTAAAAAAAACAACTATTTCAAACCCTCACAAATTTGACCTTAGGAGTCCAAATAAGGTCAAAAAGAAGGAAAATGTAATTTTCACAACTCTAAATTAATGGTGATGTCCTTTTTGTGCCAAAATTCACCTAAAAAGTGTCCACCTCCAAAATTTGCAAAAAACTCAAAGGGGATTCCATATTTGAAGCCTATATCCCTTGTTGAAAAAAATAATCTTAAAATGAGAAGGAGTTTGTTGAATCCAAGGTCTGATACTATGTTAGAATTGTGAAAAAAATGATTCACAAGATAAAACAATGAACAAAGACACCTTCCACATAAGAGATATGCAAATAAAGAATTGTTATATTCCTCAACAAGAAAAAGCTACAAAATGAAAGAGACTATTAAATGGTACAAAATCTTGAGAGGTAATACAATGAGAGTTGATTGTTATATATGAGCAACCCTAAATGATAAAGGGATTAGATCATGACAATTGTCAACATCACATGCAATGAGACAAAATGATTTTATAATAGCTCACTTTAGTTAATATAGAAAATCACTTAGTTAATTGAAGAAAGAACTCTTGAGTTTAGCTTAAGTGCATGAGAATAAATTAGACAAATAATTATTTAAAGATTAATTAATAGCTAATGCATGATTACTCTAAAAAAATTTTGGGCATGACATAGATTATTCATTCAAAAAATCCATATGTTACCTCACATTTCTTGTTCATAATATAAACTAACAAATATATTTTCTTAAACAAGTTGGTGCTAGAGAAAATGATAGAAGTCCTAAGACACCCAAATGTTATATATGTAGTATCTAAAATAGGAGATATCCTTTTAGTTTCACATGAGACTAAATATTGTAATAGTTCAAGAAGAGAGGAGTGGGCTCTTCTAGAAGTGTATCCTTTATTTCACTTACTAATTCTTCTACAACCCTTTGTAAACATTATAAGTTACATTTAGAAGCATGGAGATCATAGAAAGCACACCTAAAATATACCTATACCTAATGGATAACTTCCTTAATATCATCATGAATCAAGTAGGAATTAGCCTCTATCAATAAAAGTGAAGCATAATACATAGATAGGAAATCATCAAACATATTGCATCAACCCAACATATAACTTAGATACAATAGGTCACTACCACATTTTATATTAACATACTTATGTCATAGCAAGTATGCAAATTAATCTCAAAATGACACCAATTGAGATAAACCAAAGCATTTATTGGGATCCAAATTATAACATTAACATAACATGTATCACTCTAATATTTATTGAAAAATATTCTACTACCATATCTATGCATTAGTGGATGCACATACTAGACTTTTAGTAACTATAAAAAAATATTATTATATACATCATTATTTTGATGAAAACATAATGAGTAAAATATAGTTTAAAAAATAAATTTTGTTAACTAAAATAAGTAGCTATATAGTTTAATGAATAAAATAATTTATAATACTCTTAATATAAAAATAGTTAAATATAAAATAAGTCATTTATTTCGATTTTTTATTTTTTTTTGAGTAATAATTAATAAATTATATATGTAGTGTATGAAATTGTATACCTTTACAATTTCACACTTTTTGGGGTCCCCTAATTAATTGGACTTAATTATGCTTCTAATTTGTCAAATTATTCATTCCAAACACTTATTTATCATATTTTTTTGAAAGGGAAATGAATATTTAATTAATGCAAATAATATTTTGATCACATTGGAGAATGAGTGTCCTAGATTTTTAGGGAAGGACCTATCCACTCTAGGGAAAATGGGTCCCCTTCAAGTCATAGGAACCATTTTAAAATATGTTTTTGGTGGTCTTTTAATGATTCAAATTCCATATGCAATTGTCATCTTTTGGAATCTAATTTTTTTAGAAATTAGATAAAAACCTATAAATATAGTCGTTTTATCAATTCACATGTATCTAGCAGGAGAACACACCTTATGAGATCAATTCAAGAGAAAATATTCTTGTCAAGAGAATTCAAGAGTAGGCTTATTAGTCCTTTGTTGCAGAGATCAAGATCATATCATCATGTTCAATCTTGTGTGTGTTCATATAATCTTGTGAAGGATAATATGCATGGTTGAACCTAAAATCATCCAGGCATTTCAAGTATCCCAAACCATGAAGCAAAGAAAGATCATGTTCCTTGGAGTGATGTGTTTGACTCCAGTCCTCTAAGGGAAGCCATTGAAGGGTTGTGAGTTATAGAAAGCAAGTGTTCATTCATCATTTCCTTCCCCATTGTTATTATCTTTCTATCAAGGTTTAATTACCAAACATGGGGTTTGACTAAGGTAAACACCCATTGAAACTATTTTTTTCCATCTTTGTATGTATAGATTACAGGTTGAAGAAGGATTGAAGATATTCAAGAGAAATTTTGCATTATTTCATTTGTTGCATTCATTCTTGTCAACTCATTAAAAATCAGATTCAAAATGTATTCCCAACTTTCTAACAATGGAACCTGCGTAGAACAAAAGATAATTTCCTACCTTAGGGGAATTCTAAAATAATTTTTAAAAGCCCTAATTAGGACCCACTCTCCCTAGGGTGAATCCATCCTTCAGTAGAGCTCAAAAACTACTTTAGCTGACTAGTACATGTGTCCTAACCCTTCTTATATCTTCTTACAAACTAAGGTTTTAGTTTTTGTACATTTGATAATTTTCATTTCAAGTTCTAGGTCTTATTGTTCATCTAGTTTGAGAATTGTTTATCATTTCAATTTAATTCTATAATTTTACTACTATACTAAGGAACTAAGATCCATGTTTGATTGACTAACCTTTGAGGTTGATAGCTAATCTCTACTCCTTGTGATATTTTTTCCAATAAAATTCCCCTAAGGAAAGACTAATATTGTGGATCCTCAATGTCCCATTTAGTGTTCATCTTTCCTCAACATTTTGATATATTAAAGTTAAGCTTTAGAAATTTTAGTTCTATGTAGAAATAAATTGGATCTCTAACTTGAGATATTTCAAATATATTATAACACATAATAATATAAGTAGATTTTATTTGTGAGAATTTCAAGAATTCTAGAAGATTTACAAATTTCACAATTGCACAAATTGAAAAATGAAAGAATAAATTCTAAATAATTGCATTGATTATTTTATTGATAATTGCTTAATAATGCATACAATATATAAAGAATGAGAAGAGCCATCTAGAATGGAAACTTCCAATTAGAAAATAGGCATTGAACTCCATGCAAGATTGCACAACTAAGCAATCATTATTGTAAAAATCTACAACAAAGAGATCCCATTAGTTAACATATATTAATCAAGTTGTTAACTGTTGAAGAGCAGTTGGAAAAAACATGCATAACAATGCAAGTTGTTAACTGTAGTTGCATGTTGGAAACAATAAATTAGTATTATATTGTTAACTACACTAACACCCCCCCTTAAATATACATCTATCAAACTTATCAAGAAGAATGTTTTAGGTAGAATATTCTACAATAACACCCCCCATTAACTGTAGCTAGGTGAAAGAGAGATATACAAGAATACAAATATAGGAAAACATGAATGGATCCTAACTACAAGGCCATGTTAGGTACCTAATTACAAATATGAAAGGAGAAACCCAGTGGGAAAAACTCCTCACCAAAAGACACAATAATTATGGGTATGTGTAGGATCATGATGGGCCAGAAGGTGGAAATATGATGGGTATGTGTAGGGTGTAATACCCCTCATACTATCTAGACTTATTGTTTTACGTGCTTTGCTTGGATACTATGATGATACTGTATTGTTTGATGTGGTTAGTCAGATACTATGATGATACTGTTATTGTTTGATATGGTTAGTTAGATGCTAGATGATGTTGTTATTTCATTTTGGACATGATTACCTTATATGACATTATGGTTGATTATATCAGTTGATTTTCTGAATTGTGATATGATGCAATGATTTAATTTAATATGTAATGTGATGACTGTTAATTAGAAATGTAACTCATTGATTATGTTATTATTGTTAGAATAGGTGTGACGAAGGACAATATAGCATCACTCGTTCGCGAGTGCCCTGCTATGTTGCGATTCCTTCTCACAATGCAGTACTTTGTTTTAATGCTTTGATATATATGTAGATATATGCACATGTACACAACTTCGCTTGTATGCAGGATTGCAGGTACAAGTCTCGATTCCACCTGCTTCGGCAGGACAGGGCGAGCACCAAATAACCCAACGGATAAATGTTGATACAAAGGTGACGATGAAGTCCTCCCGTCCCATGATGTCAGGTTGTCTCATTTGTTGGTATAGTCGATGTTGTGTAATTGTCGTTGTTGTCTGTTGTGTTATGGGTTTTGTCTTAGTTTATTTTATGAGGGCAATTACAGTTATGACTAGTCTTTATGATTGAAATAAATTATTTATTTTAATGTTGGAGTAAATGGTATTTAAATATTTAAATAATTTAATTATTTTTGAAAATCTTACATTTCAATTAAATAATAATTAAATAATAAATATGCTTAATTATTTTAATTAATTAAATTGATGATGGATAATTATTAGAATAATTTATTTAATTAAATAGAAAATGTGTTGTGCAAGAAAGTGGTAAAATAGAAATTAAAGCAAGAAAACAAAAAAAAGAACAAAAAGACAGAGGGAGCCAATGGAAATGGAGAGTTTGAAAAAAAAAACTTGTTTTAAAGAATTGTTTTTCTTTCTATCTGGATTTTTGGGGAGAGCTTTGGGGAGATGAAGAATATATTTTATTTAATTATGAATTCTGGAGAGTTCTCACACACACACCCAGAGGAATAGAAGTTGAAGTGCTCAAGTGAAGGTGGATTTCGTTCTGGACTAGGATTGGAATCGGATTTGAAAGCATCAGAGTCAAGCAGGCATCTTCGAATTTGCATTGGACTCCAGGTTTCTCCTGTTGTCCTCTTCTCATACCCTTCTGTTTGTTCTGAAAGAAAGAAATAAATGTTATTAAAAATAATTTTTGTAAATGTAGAAGATCCTCTGTTGAAAACTGAAACTAGAGCAAATTACTATGTTAGAAAACAAGGAAAATTCATAGAAACTTTATTATTTAAAATATTGTTAGATCAAGAACCAGATATTCTGAAACATTTCAATCTTTAAACGTTAGGATTATAGAAAGATGATTTTTCCTTGTTGAAGATAATAGATTTGGGGTTTTATCAGTATATTGAAACATGAATAGGTGCATGTATTGTTTTGTAAATTCTTGTTGTTTTGGTTATACCTCTGTACTTTCTTTCCAGTATATATATATATATTTATATTGATCTGTTAAATCAAAATAGACATTTACATTGCCTGATTATATTGTTCTATTTACCCAGTATATCGATCTGTTAAAACCAGAATATATATATATTTACATTGTCTGGTTTATTTTATTTCAATTACCCAGAATATATATATATATATATATATATATATTCTGGTTTATATTACCAGAAATAATTGTTATTTTAAAACTATGAAAAGGGGAAAAGAGCCCTGTATTTTTTTGGTTTTGTTAAATGTTTATGGTTGAACCGAGCACAGGAAAACGGATTTCATTTTCCGTGCTTTAAAAATAGAAGAAATGGGAATTAAAAAAAATAAATAAATTATCGAATTTATTCCAGCGAAATTATTTTGGGTTTTTTTATTAAGTTTTTAAATATATATATATATATTATATATATATATATATATATATATATATATATATATTTATATATATATATATATATATATATATATATATATATATATATATATATATATATATATATATTTATTTATTTATTTATTTATTTTTATTTATTATATTATGAGGAAATTTCAATTTAATGAAATTTAATAATTATAATTATTTGAATTAATTTATTTTATGTAATAATATTAATTGGTTTTTAAGGAATATATATACATATAATCTTGATGTATATATATATATATATATATATATATATATATATATATATATATATATATATATATATATATATATATATATATATATATATATATATATATATATATACATATAATCTTGATGTATATATATATTTGAAATGTTAAATAATGTTATATGGCCATTTGCATGTTTAATTAAGGTATTTGTTTTAATGGTTTTGGTGAACGAATGTTTTAACAAAAATTAGCTTTTAAGTTATAATTGTGAATTCTTTTGAGATAAACACATTTAGCTATTTAATTGGGGTTAAAATCAAACTTAATGGTGTAACCTTGCAAAATGACATGTGAGTTTTATCTTTGATGTGTACTTGTCGTTTAATGATGTCTTTGTGGGAACCCGTTGCTGATGTGTGTAACCTTATTCCAGAGGCTTGTTATTTTATAATGTCATCTTCACCTTGGTAGGCCTTGAGATTTTCTTTGGTTTTATGAGAGGAAGGGTTGAATAGTTGGTTGAGACTTTTGATTTTGAGCAATTGCGAGATGGTTAATACCTCGTGTATCTGAGTCTGGGTTTATGATTTGTATGTGTTGTTTCAACCCTTGCCTAGTTGAGATTTGTTAGGGGTCATAGGTGGGAGAGTGGCTCTTCGTGGGCGCCGGCGCCTCGGATGAGGAAGGGCCAGGATAACCCTCGAAGAGTAGTAAACAAGTGATAACCTAAACAATAGATTTAGGGGGATGGGTAGTTTAAAAATACAAGATAATAAAACTTTGGATTCCTCGGCTATGCATTAGGGCTACCTTAGACTAGTGATAGACTGAGAAGGCCGTGGTCGGCAAAGTCAGAGTCTCATCCTCATGAGAGACTATTGGCTCCGCATTAGCTACCCTATGGTGCCGGCGCCTCAGTTAGGAGGAAGGGCCAGGATATCCATAGATGGGTGCCGGCGCCTCAGTTGGAGGAAGGGCCAGGAAATCCCATGAGGGCTATGTGATGACACTCTCCACTTGACACCCTTATTGTTTGTGTTGTTGCCTCTGGATGTTATCTCTTTGTGATGTATCTTTGATTTCTTGTGAATTTGATTCGTGATTGTTTAGTGATATTACTTCATGTTATTGTGATAGTTCTTGGTTTATCTTGTTATGTGATTGAGTACGTTGATGGTTTTGCATTGCATACTTGGGTTGTACTTGTTTGTATCATGTTGTGGTTGAGTCAGTTGACATCCATGGTCGGGTTCACTTCCTCGTCACCTCTGAGCACGGGGGGTGAGTTACTTCGTAATTCACATGGTTGGGTGGAACGTGCTCCGCACCTGTTGGGTTCCCCATCAGCGTCTTGTCATCTCAGCTTTCCACAGTGCAGATGTTCCAGTGATCAGTTGTACTTCATGTTCCCTTATTGTGTATCAATCCCCATGTTGGGAAATTCAATGTAATTCTTGTATCAAAAGAAGATTGTAATGTAATATTATTTCAATGATGTAATAGTTAGGATTGAATTGGATCATGTTAAAATATTTATCATGGATGTGATTATGCGATGTTGTCATACTCGCATCATGGCTATCAGTTGTATCTTTGTATATGGTTTTTTATAAATTAAATGGTTATGTTGTTTTCATTATCTTTATGTTGTGTTGTGGTTGCAATGTAACCTCGCGTGCCCCAGAGAACCAAGTGTATTAATATATTGTGTTATGCTATGTGTTTATGATTTAATGTTGTTACATGTTATTTCTTTTATTTTAAAAAAAAAATTATTCGCATTATGTGTGTGTTCTCTGGGGTTTGCACGACGGGCGTTACATAGGGCATGTAGCTGATGAATTTTGTTTTACCCAAAATTGATGAAACGAAAAGGTTTTTTAAAGGAGATTCTCAACTTTCCACTAATATAAATTATTCTCTACTTTGAAATTAATAAATAATTATTATTCATTTTCTATTTGAGTTATGACTAAAGTCCTCATTGATAGGCTAATTGAAAAACATCTATAGCTTTTAAATAGTATCACATTTTTTGAATCCAAAACATGTGTCACATTCTATGCTTTGCATGCTATAGGATTTTTTAAAAAATATTGAATTCCATGAAGTTTTGACCAAGTTAAGTTGCTCAGACATATGAGTTTTAATATTTTTTAAAATTTGTAATTAAAAATTCATAATTTATTATTTACATGGAAAAAAAATTACAAAAAAATATGCGTCACATCGAGACATGAGTCCTCTACTAATATCTAAAATCTTATTAAAAATATTATGATTTAATTGTAGTTATGGTGGTTAGACAAACACCTACTTCTTATTTTTTCCCTGAAATTTAAGTACTACTGCATTCAAATCTCAAAATTTCACCAAATAGATGTTTTTTTAAAAATAAACCTAGTATTTTAGAAACTACATTCAATTTTCGATAGATTCTATTCTTACATATTTTTGAAATAATATAGATAAATTATTCAAATTTTTACGTCAAGTTGCCTAACTCTGATTTTTCTACATTTTTTGCCATTTAAGGGCCCATTGTTTCCATGATGATCCTGTACATACCACGATATCCATCACAAATCCAATAAATATTGATCCACACAAAGGATGATAGGTGAAGCCATACAACCTCCTGCATAATGAAATAATCTATTGCAAAGAAACATTGGAAGTACTCTTGTGGACTAACACTAGAGTCCTTAATCTGACAAGCAAAGAAAGATGGTCTTTTTACTAGAAACCATATTAGAGCCACTAAATGACTCAAGTTGGAATCATGATAAAGAAACAAAAGACTCAATGCCAAGGAACACTCAAAAATTCACAAAATGTCACAACTTTGGAATCTTTGAAGCAACCGTTGATTGAAAAAATGATCTAGAATGGAAATGATGTGCACAAATAAAAAATAAAATGTAAATGTTCACATATACCTCCATGATTTCCAGCCCTACAACATAAAATTAATTTTCACTCAAACTATACCTACTCTGATACCATGTGATAATTTCAAGAATTCTAGAAGAGTTGTAAATTTTAGAATTGTGCAAATTGAAAAATGAAAGAATAAACTATAAATAATTGCATTGATTATTTTCTTAGTAATTTCTTAAGAATGCATACAATATAAAGAGCATGAGAAGAGACATCTAGAATGGAAAATTCCAATTAGAAAATAGGCATGCAACTCCATGCAAGATTGCACAACTAAGCAATCATTATCATAAAAATATACAACAAAGAGATCCCATTAGCTAGCTTGTACTAAGCAAGTTGTTAACCGTTAAATAGAAATTGGAAACAACATGCGTAACAATGCAATTTGTTAACTACAGTTGCATGTTGAAAATAACAATCTTATATTGTTAACTATGCTAACACCCCTACTTAAATATACATCTATCAAACTTATCTAGAAGAATGTTTTAGGTAGAATATTCTACACTAACATTATTTACTTCATAAATAAAAATATTAAGTTGCATATAATATATATTATTTATTATACTTATAAAATGATCAAGAGAAAAGAAAGTATAGAATAGCAAGAATAATTAAAATAAATTTAATAAAATGATTATGTAATTTCAAAATAAGGCTCTAGGGGATAAACTTCTATGGTAGATTTATTTGGATTCTTTGGAGTTTAAATGGATCTTGACTTTAAGAAACCCTCCTTTTGGTTCTAAGATTTGTAACTTCATCATTTCTTGCATATCAAACATCCTTCCTCATCTATCATTGATGATCCATAATGGGAAGAAGGCTCTATTCTTGGAAGATGCTTGGAAGGGCCACCTTCCTCTTTGATTTTCTGGTAAGTGGAAGGTAATTGATGTTTTCTTAAAGAGGCTTTGGGCCTGCAGAGTGTGGGACTACCTAGTTATTGATAATTCTTCATTCCCTCCTATTTCCAATTAGAGTTCCTCTAATTCCCTGCCTTTTCCTAAGGCTTTGATTGATTCATTTGTAAGGAGCTTACCCTAAGAAAAATTCTCCTTTCAGATAAGGATAATGTAATTATTTGGGTTAAATCCTTTGAGGGTTATTACACTATAAAACAAGGCTACATGTCTCTTGTAAAGGATGTACCATCCCTAATTTGGCCTTCCAAACTATGTTGGGGTCCTAATGTCCTTCCCAAGGCTAGAGCCTTCACTTGGATGACACTAAAAGAGAGAATTCTAATTGATCATATATGGTTGGATAATCATGGTACTGCTTCCCTCTTCCCTGTGTTCTTTATGGAAAGGCCTATGAGAGCATAGATCATTTATTGCTCATGTGTGAATTTTCCCACAACTATTGGGTTTGGCTCTTGAGGAAACTTGGCTAGTATAGTCCTCTTCACTACTCTGCCTTACAACATTTCCAAGGTTGGCCTATTTTATTTAAATCCTTATTTTTTGCATGCATTTTGAATCTCAATCCTTCAATTATTATCTAGAACACTTGGCTAGAAAAAAATAATAATATCTTTCTATGAAAACTTTGGATGTCAATCAAGTCCTAAAAAAATTGAAGCCTCCATTTTAGTATCTACAATGTCTTTTATTTTAATGAATTTGCATGCTTTGAAATCCTTCACTTATTGGGATTCTTGGTTGTTAAAGTATTGGCCTCTCCTCAAACCCCCCTATGCATGAATCGATCTAAATATGCAAACCCATTATGATAAGAATTTTAATTAAATGGTCTCCTCATCCTATTGGTTTGATTAAATTAATTTTTGATGCGGCTTCCCATGGTAACCCTAAGCTTTCAGGTCCTAGTATGGTTGTAAGAGATCACAGTGGCTTTCTTTTGAAAGTGGCATGTCATATTTTAAGCACTGGCACTAACAATATGGTTAAATTCAATGCTCTAATTCTTTGTTTGGAATTGGAAGTAAGCAGTAATGTATCTAAAATTTTAATTGAAGGTGACTCAAATAATGATTAGGCCTCTTTCTAGGAAAGAACTTTGTGCTTGAAATTTAAACTATTAACTATAACATGCTTTATATTTATTACATAATTTTTCACCTTTTTAGTTTGAAAATTGTTATAGAGAAGCCAATATGGTGGCTGATAGGTTAGCTAATAGGGTTGTTGATCAATATTTCCCATTTACTATTTTTTTCTCATGAGAATATGCGTGTTTTTTTTTACTAATGTTTAGTGGAATTTGGAAACTAGATGGTAGCCTTTATGGTGCCCTTGGGGTGATTGTTTTTTTGGTTACCATCCCCTAAATTATTCATATCCTGAATGGTATTCTTGACATTCACCTTGAAATCAATGGTGGCTCTAGCTTCATATTTCTATTTGATCATAATCTTTTGATGTTTGATGTCATTCTTGGATTTTTTAATTTTTGTGGCATGGTTGAAATAACAATTGGATTTTTTTTTTTTGTGAATGATTATCTTCTCAACATTTTTCACTTGGTTATATACTTGAAAGCTGCTACCTTGGTGGCTAAGATGGTCCTCATGAAATCTCAAAATTTATTTGATATTGTGGCATCTTTTTGTTGAGGTGGAATCAAGATGGTCTCCTTAATGTCAAATACCTCCACCTCTTTGAATGATAATGCATTATTGTATGAGATGGCCTCCATGATATCTTTGCTTTGTGGTTTCCTGGATGACTATCTACTCATAGATTTCCTAGTGTGACAGTGCCCATAACATTGGTTTCTCTTTCTTCTAGAATGATTGTCCTCTTGAATCATTAAACATTGTGATTTTTTTGTAGCTCAGGTGGTTTATGTCATTTCTTCTATATATCTCGTGGCCTTCCCATTGGGGTGGGGCCTCTCACTCATTTTGGATTGATTTGGTAGAGATTAGCTAAATAAGAAAGGTTGCTTGATGTTATTTCAACATATTTTGGTATAGCTGATTGGTCTTTTCTCCAGTTTCAATCCTATTTGATGACATCGCCTTTGCTTGATGCCTATCCTGCTAACTAATTATGGGCTCTTATTTTTGTATTAAGTTCTTGTGGTTCTTGTGTTGGATATTAAAAATCCATGTGGATTGCACTTGCCCTGTTTGGACACATTTAAGGATTTAATACCTCGTATCTATTTATTTGCTGGTTCTTAATTTAATTTACTTCATGGTTTCATGGTGGCATGTCTTTGGTTTTTCTCTTCTATGGGCCTCTTTCTAACTGGTGCAGGTGCACCTTTTGAAAGAGCATGCCTCCAAGAGGAAAATTTAATATTTTAAGTTGAATATGCATTTCCACGATGTAATAAGGTGTAAATAGCCTTTTTGAGGTTGTAGAGGTCATAGAAAGTTATTTTAGGCATAAGTTGTAAAATTTCAAAATATGGACAAAAGTTGTTAAGTTCAAATATTGAAAAGATGCAAAAAGATGTAAAGGCATGGAATGCCAAGAGTCAAAGGTAGTTGTACAAGTCATAGAGTAATTGTAGGAAGTTGGATAGGTTGGGAAATTTTTAAATGATGAGATCTATCGATGTAAGAGGTTGTTGGAGAGATTGAAACGGAAAACTAATACAATATCACTGTTATACTGATATTTTTTTGTGTTTTCCTCCATTGTTTGCTAGTATATGGTTTTGTAAAGGTGGTAGAACATATGAAATGTGTGTGGATTGAAAGAGATAGGTGTTGGATTCAATTTGGAGTGGGTTTGAGTGTTTTATTTTGAGTTTTGTGCATTTTGTGGCCTAAATTCTCCAAGCGGTCAAGAAAATAGGGATAATGGTTTTGTTTGAGAAAATGAACTAAAAGTCCATTCCACCTTTTTGTGACCAATTTTTCTTGGTGGAATGGACCTTTCTGATATAGGAGTAGGTGTAGGAGGTAGGAAATTAGTTTGGTGAAGTTTTTATATGTGTTTTCCTCACTGCCCTGTTGAAAAACATAGATTTTGTGCCTTTGAACAAGGCTTGAAAGTGTGATTTGAAGAATTTGATGAAGGAATCATTAGAAAATATTTAAAATAGATAGATAAGTTGTATTTAGATATTTTGAGATGAAATAAGAGGTTGTAAGTGGTCAGATGAATGGAAAAGTGAGTAACCCTAGTTGTAAGGGGTGAAAATAATGGGAAAATTGGTGATTTAGAAAGGAAGTGTATAAAGAACTTGAGGGAAAAATAAGAAGATGTTGAAATGAGAATGATTAAGAATAAATAATCCTGATTGGATTTGTTTCAAGTATGAGAGTTGTCAGGGTATAGGGTTTTCAATAAGCCCCAGTAGTTTGTAAGGAAAGTGAGGGTTTGTTGTAATAGGGTCTAGATGAGCAAGTGGAGACCTAAAAATAGAAGATTTTGTGGTTTTGATGGTTTTGTATCAATTTTTTAATGGTTTCAAGAGTTTTTTGAAAGATTAAATGTGGGTTGCTTTGAAAAGGAGGCCTAATTAAGGACTAATTTAACGTTAAAAACTAGATTTGCGATAGTTGCTCCAAATAAGTTATTAGTGAGGTTTTGATATGTGAGAGTAGGCCATAATGGGTGCCTAATTTGGTGATGTGTTGATAAGGTTTTTTTAGAAAGTTGAATGTTGTGTGAGGAAAAGTTGTCTTGTTGACCTACTAGAAAGACCTAGTGAAAAGTTGGAAAAACAAGTAAAGAGTTGAATTGTGAAAGAAGAGTGGTTTGAATTCCTTTAGATGGTGAAGATAAGTTTTTTGGCTACCTTGCATTGCATCACTAAGCTATGTTTTGGGTGAGCTTCCATGGATACATTGTTTCGAGTCTTCATCCCTCCTTATTTCTTGGAAGTTCGTGTATGCCACTATTCTCAAAGTGATTTAATTTGTAATGCACTCATTGTGCATTGCTTGTAGGTTGAGGATGAAATTTGACTATTTTAGACAAGGAATTTCTTTCCATGCATCTGATGTCTTTGTCTCATGAATTTTCTTCAATGTTCGTCTCTAATCTCATAGATGTTATTTGGTGCAATGAGATAGTCAAATTTATTGTAGGTATTTTTCTTTTTCCACATGTATGCCCAATGTATGTTTTGGAATCTTCCTTGGAAAATTATGACCTTCATTTTGGCACAAATATGGTGGGTGGAGTTATTTACTATGAGCATCTCCTATCTTATTCGACATTGTGCTCTCTCTTGAGCGACATCATGTGTGATTTGGTGGTTGTTCTCTCTTATTTATTGATAGCCCACCTTCAAGCTCTGTGACCAATTTGGAGTGTTTTTTGGTGGACAAGTTAAATTTGTTTCATTCAGTGAAATTTCTATTTAAACATCCACTAGAAGATCCTTTTTATGACCCATATTTTACTCCACCTTCATATCTTGCTTCTACGGAAAGTGGTGTATGATAGTTTTTTTCTATTTGTGGCCTTTTTTAGGTGGCCAAGGTTCTACTTCTTCCTATCATGCAATCCTTAATGGGGTTTTGGCTGAATTTTTTTTATTGGATGACATTATCACTCTCGTTATCTACATCTAGGTTGTCATTTTCGGTTAGACCTACCCCTTTTGCTTTGAGCCTTGTAGTTTTGGCATGTAAATTCATTGTAATTTTATAAAAAATTATTCTTTGTCTTATGGAGCCATATGTAACTTCTTTTGGAAAATTAATATAAATCTCCTTTATAGTGGCTTAGCCACATTTACTGAAAGAAAAACTACTTTCTAAAAAATCTAATAAACTAAATAGGACAAATAAAATAAAGCAAATTTTAAATAGATTTAATGTGAAATAAAATAACTCTTCATCTAAATAAAATAAGTCAACATGAAAATCTCATGAAATTTTTTAGATAGATATTCCATTGTCTATAATGAATAGACATTAATAAAAAATAGATGGTGGATTGCATATGATTACAACATTTCCAATAATATTTGAAATTTTTAAATGTATATAAGAACTCATAAAGATTGTAAAGTGGTTTCTATATATTCGATAGTAGGATATAATTTGATGTTAGTAATACTTTCAAAATTTGAAGAGTTTAAATATTGGCTTACTTTTATAAAATTTTCTCAACAAAATAGGCTATGTATTATTTGATGAATCTTAATTAAATTTCTTGTTGTTCTCATTGTTATAATAAACACCATTTTCTTGGTCTCTTGTATCAATTCCTTTGAGTAGTAAGATTGTAATTAAAAAAAATTATAAAATAAATTTGGTATTTCCCAGATTCATAGATGTAGTTAATATACTTACTACTATATTTATCTTAATTGAAATCTATATAACTTATGTTCATTCATGAGGTGTATTTTTTAACTAGAATTACAATTTAAGTAGAATTAATATCTCATAAATGACAACTCATGCCATCTTTTACATATTTTTTCTAAAGGTAAATTTATAAAATAATTAAAATAATATATTTTCATAATCTCAAACAAAAAAATATCCAATCCTTTAAAATATTTTAATAATCAAATTGATAATAAACTATATCTATTTTCACCATTATTATATTTTTAAATTAAAAAATTTCAAACATAAGAAATATCTATTCCTAAAAATTATTTCCTTTGATACAAAGTAACTCACTTAAATATAATTCAAGATATACACATTCCTTTTATATAAACTTGTTCACTTACTTACAAAACAAAACTTAGATACAATAAATGGAAAAATTATATATACAAAGTAATCAATTCTAAAAATAATAATAGAAAATTGTACACAATAGAACATATAAAGTTAAACATGGATTAATAACAGTTAGACATATTAAGCTTATATAGAAACTTCATCATATATTATGGGGCATGTTTTACTCATGTAATAGTAATATAAAATATTTTAGATGCTTGAAAAAAGGAAAGTGAATACCCACTATTTAAGTAGCAAGTCGATATAAATACCCACAAAGATAACTGCCTTTCAAATAGTAAAAGTTCATTTTGACATAAGGCAATGTTACTTTTAGTTTCAATCACATAATCGAGCAACCTTGTGGAGGCTGGTCAAAAGGCCATTTCATATAATGACCTAAGTTAGGACACATCTTTCCAGAGTTAGGACACATCTTTGCAGAGTTAGGACATGCCATTCCAACTTTAATGAATTTATTTGATAATTGTAGCGCTTCGCCTGCTATTTCCTCAGCTTCTACCCGTGCTTTTTTCTCATCAAGCATTCTCTCCTCATACATTTGTATTGTTGTTTGCAATTTCTCTTCTACCTAATAGCATAGCACACCACAAATATGGTGAGAGAAAATTCCAATTACATAAATTATCAAGATTGAATATCATCAAAAGAATTGAGGTTTTGAGACACTCATTTTCCATGTCCCATCCCCAAAATGGGAAATCATTAGCTAAGAAATAATGCTAGATTTAGGTAAAATAATTGTTTATAGTTTGTGAAAATGAATAAGAATGTTGTTGTTATAAAATTTTGTAAGATTTCCTTGAAGAATTATTAATAGTTTATGTAAATGAATCAGAATTTTTTTAAAAAAAAATTGTAAGATATTTTTTAAAGAGTAATGTTACTTATATAAATACATTTGCAATAGTGTCAAGAAAATCAAATATTTACATGTCATTTTCATTGAAGTTAGAGTTACTTTAAATTTTAAAAAAGAATGTTTACATTGTCAATATACCTATGTTTTTGGTCAATCATTACTTGATTGAATGTTTATAAGATGTAGTCAAAGTTTGGAATTTAACTCTTCATATGACAATTTTATGATAATTTATCTATATACTAGTTGCTAAATGACTAAAATCAGTAAAATCAATATTTTTAAATAAAATGTATTATTTTAGAATAAATATAAATTTAATAAATTATATATTATTCAAATTTTAAAAATCTAATTATTTATATCTATTAAATATATAATATTATACTTTATTTCTTAGATAAAGGGTTGTACGTAGTTTACTTATTATTTAAAATATATTATTATAATGATGGAATTCATATACATGTCATTTTTCTATAATTTTTTAATCTATTTTAAGGAAGAAGTAAATTCCATAGCCTCAATTCATCTTTAGACATACATTCCCATGCATTTAGTCCATTCCTTTTTCTTGTACATACATAATATTCTATAAATTAACGTGAAGTGCTCACTTAACACATTTATCCATGCACCTACCTCCATGTAACGTTAGCCATTTGGAATCAAAATTTTCTCACCAAAGGGCATTGTTATGGTTGTAGGGACAACGTCATAGTCATGAATATGTTTCTATTCTTTTTCTTTTTTTTCTCAGTTGGCCCCAATCACTTTCTCATCTTGAAGCACCAAAAAATTCTTCTAGTACAATTTGATGTGTTTGATTAAGGTAAGTTGTGTATTTGACAAGGCCCAAACCTTAAAAAAATAGAACAAAAATAATAAAGAAAAAAAAAATAAGTTGTCCAAAAAAATAAGAAATAAACAAATCAAGCCTAAACAATGCTTGATCCAATCTTATGCATCCTCACACCCAAATAATTAGTGTGTAGATGAGAGACCAACATAGGAATATATTTCCTCCTCCTTTGTACAACTATCTAAGAAGATTTATGAACTAAATCTAAAGACCTAGGAGAAGATGGAGGAGATGCCCCCTCAAAGAGCCCATCTAAGGACACTAAAAAATATTAGAAATAATTGGAGTTTATTGATGTTTCCAATTTATTTTTAATCAATTTCTAAAGGTTAGCCATGTCTTATGCTCAAGGAAATTAGGAAACTATCAAATAAAGAGGAAATCTCTATAAAGATTAATTTATTCTACAATTTAGGATTTACAGAAACCTTGATATATTTCCCTTATGAAATCATTTAATTTTTCTCAATATAAAAAAGAATGATGTCTAGTAAATTACTTCTCATATACATATGAAAGGGCTTCATACAACAAAATATTACAAGTTTTCATATCTTAGGAAATATTCAAGACCCTAAATGAGATACATTAACTAAAAATAAATTACAAGTAGCTTGATATTTTTCATTGTATGTGTGTTGTAGGATTTGTGAGGGTTATCCAATTTTTATCATTATCTAGCTAAGGAACTAGAGAGTCCTAATATATTATTAAAAAATATTTATCATATTAATTAAAACATACTTTGATAATCAACACATTTTTATTAGCTTATAATTTAACATGGCCAATTAAATTCTTAGAAACTGATCGTACTTAATAATCCATTTGTAATTAAAAAATACTTTGTAATTTAATGAATACAATTATTCCATTCATTGAACATATGCTTTCAAGAAAAAGTACACAATGCAAAAAAACTTGACAAAATAATTTAATAATTCTTGATTATTTTATTCATAAAAGATATTGTTCATTAAAGTTAGATGTGATGACACGATGAAAGCATGTATTGATATGTCATTTAACAGATTTGTTACCAAGAATATATTATGTAATGTCTCTATAAATCCTTCCTTTTGGTAAAAAATACACCAAAATTTGCATAAGTTTCGCTTCTCTGAATAAATTTCCTTTGAATTTTAGAGGTATAGCTCCCATGTATGATAAAATTTAAGTTTTAGGGGGTATAATTTTAATCAAAAAGTAAAAAATGTATATTAAATCAAATACTATTTTAATAAAACAATCTATCTATTCACATGTAATAACATTTGAAAACATTAAATACACATGTATATCACAAATAATAGTTATCATTCACATTGCAAATGATAAAAAAAAATCTATAGTAGCACATGGACTTATAAAATTCTTTATTTCAAGATGTTTAAGATCATATAGGTCACATACTTACAATAATTCTTGCACAAGCATATACAATTTCTTTTACCTAACCTTACATATCATAAAAATATAACTAAAACTTCAAAATAATATTGTTCTTGAGAATACAAAGAGGCCCTAAAATTTATGGGACTTATTATGCTTCAACAACATATAAAAAGGAATACACATCTAGCTAAGATGGGGCATCATCAAAATTCATGAAATCCTTGTTATTTTGAGGAGAATAAGGCATTAGAGTAGCAATCTTGGACTTGAACACTTATAATTCTTTGATAACCAGACCTAGGTCATTGTTCTTAAGAATGATGGCATTGTTGGTCATTAATTTGCAAAAATCCTTGTTGTCTCCTATCATCTCAAACTTAGATTTATGAGCTTCAAAATGAAAAATTTAAGTTCCATTAGATCCACATTGATAGTGCTTATTTCTTCCATGTTGTCAATGCAAAAGGATTGTGGGTGATGAAGTTCCTTGATATTTTCATTGACCTTGTCAATACTAGCTTGAACTTTTATAATTTGTAGACTCTATTGATATCCAAAATTGATGGAAAAAAATAATTTTGGATCTATGTTTTAATCTATTCACATTCTTCCAATAATTTTGTTTTCCTTTTAACATTCTACCTTACAATGATTATTTTTCATTCAATTATTTTTTTTACCCAATTTATTTGTTTTTTGATTAAATAAGTAGGGTAGGGCACTAATCCCTTACAACAAAACAACAAAACAATATGAAGTCATAAAAAACAAACCAAAAAAGCAAAGGATACAACAAAAGAAAACAAAATTGCATCTCCTTGGGCCAAAACCCCCACAACAATATCAATATTCAAGGAGATATAGTAAAACCATAGCCATGGAAAAGTAGTAATACCATAGCAAAATTATCAATGTCCCATAAACTAACAAGGAGAGTAGACCAATCATAAGTATCCATAAACATAGAAAAATATAACATAATACCATATTCCAAGATAAATCAATAATTTTTCATGCTATCAAGCCAATAACTATCATAAAACCAAGGAAAGGAAAGCCTAAAAGTGAAAAAAACCATAGGAATGATCATAAAAAATGGTAACCCAAAAAATTAATAATCTTCTATGAGATTCCAAGCTTGTTGTAGGTCCACCACTATTTCCTCCATGCTATCCTTCCTCATCTTAGACTCAACAGCTTAATTCCTCCTTCCCTTCTTCCTCGGTTTCCTTTTTATTTTTCCTTGTCTCAAGAAAGTCCCCATGACAATCCTTCTCATCATCCTATACATATCTCTACACACATTTTTTAGGGCTTCCTCAAAGATGTGAAGTCTGTTGGAGTTGTCGTTATTCTCCAACATTTTTTTTGAAAGGGTATTAAAATTTGTATTAGTTACAACTACATCTTTCTCATTAAGGCTCCTAGAAAGGTTGTTGATAGTGGTATCAATGGCATCCAAGTCTAGACCAGACTATCATTAGTATTCTCTTTCCCTTCTAATTTATTAGGATCCTTATCCTCATTCTCACAAAATACCTCAGCCTACTGGTTATCAACCTCTTCGTGGCTATCATCCACATCCTCAATAGAATCCAGGGCTTCTTCCCCCTCTAAAATTTGGATATGTGCATGATCATGATGGGCCAAAAAGTGGCGATATGATGGGTATATGTAGGGTATGTGGTTGACAACCTTTTTTTAACCCAAAATTAATGAAACAAAAAGGGTTTTAGAGGAGATTCTCAGCTTTCCACCAATATAAATTATTCTTTACTTTGAATTTAATAAATAATTAATATTCATTTTCTATTTGAATTATGACTAAAGTCCTTATTGATAGGCTAATTGAAAAACATCTATATCTTTCAAACGATATCACATTTTTTCAATCTAAAACATGTGTCACATTCTATACTTTGCATACTATAGGATTAAAAAAGGAGATGGATTTCATGAAGTTTTCACCAAGTTAAGGTGGTCCGACATATGATTTTTTATATTTTTTAAAAGTTATAATAAAAAAATCATAAATAATTATTTACTTGGAGAAAAATTACACAAAAATATGCATCACATCAAGACATGAGTCCTCTACTTATATCTAAAATCTTATAAAAATACTATCATTTTATTGTGGTTAGGGTGGTTAGACAAACACTTCTTATTTTTTCCCGAAATTTAAGTACTATGCATTGAAATTTTAAATTTTCACAAATAGATTTTTGTTTTTAAATAAACCTAGTAGTTTAGAAACTACATTCAATTTTCTACATATTCTATTCTTACATATTTTTGAAATAATATAGATAACTTATTCAAATTTTTACATCAAGTTTCCTAACTCTGATTTTTCTGATTTTTTTGCCACTTAAGGGCCTATTTTTTCCATGATGATCCTACACATACCTAGTTTTCTTTCCCCAAGGCTTTTAGGGACATATTCATCTTCTGATAACACCTCATTTTGGTCTTTAATCACTTTCTTCCTCTTTTTATTCTCCACCTCGAGAGAGTCATTACTATCCTTAATGGTTGTTTTTTTTAAATTTTTATTCTTTATATCCCCACCTTTGGAAGCTACCAAAGCCAAATGGGTGGATATTCAGCCACAATTTAGAGAAAGGGTACTATCTAGGATAATGTATTTTTCATCAGAGATAATGATGGTGGGGCATTATTCCTTAATCAAAAAATTTCTTTTCTTAATAAGATTTGAAGATAAAGGAGTAGAGCTACATTCTTAGGGGTAACTTTTAGGAACTCCAACCTGAAAGAATCCACAATTGAGGGGGGAGGAGTTTTACATTTTTTTGATTTAGGGTATTTGTCAGGGGAGTGGAGACAACTCTTAATTAGTTCAATTTTAACAAAATTTTTTGGAGGGTTAGGGTTTTCAAGTAGGTTGTGGAGTAAATTCTTCTATGGGGTATTAGATAAAATAAAATTATAAATGGCCCTAATTAACCCCTAGTATAGAGGAGGATTGGCCCCACTCTCCATGCTCTACTGTAATGACAAAAATAGAAAAAAAGGGAAAATTGATTTTATCCAATGGTGGATATGGTTTAATATTGAGAAATGATACCCATGTACAAATTAGAACCTTCGCTCAAGAGTAAAGCATTTCATGACAAAGTGACTTACATTATTGTAAGTCATAGAAATATTGAGCCTCAAATAGCCATTTTGGAACCATCTAGCTTTCTCCTTAGCAAAAAAAACTTCTTGATAAAGTGCTAATAATTATCTATGATTTTCTTAGCAACTTTCCTTCCTTCATATTAGAGCCTCATCACTTGAGAAATTAGCTTAGCATCCACTTTGAAATGGAGACCACCTAGATTTACCTCACCATCTCTCCATGCATTTGTAAAATTTTAACTTGGGTCTTCATTGTAGTCTTCCATCACCTTGAAGAACAGATTAAAACATGCTCATTCAAAGAGCCCCCACAACTCATTTTTCGTAGAGTGTCGTAATTTCTAAGTTTTGTCCTCTTCGTTAGGATGCCCATAATCTCTTCATTATTTATATAATCTTTATATAGAAGAAGATAATCTTCTTATAAAAATCTCTCATTCACAACTGTGATCACTAGGAGTGTAAGGTTTTTAGCCTTAATAGAAACATTATAGTTATGCATCTAGAGAAGCTTCTAGATAATGCAACTACCTAAAGCTGTAAAGTTGATCAAATTACATAAGATTAACATAAGCATACCAAACTAGTAATTATTAGGAGTGGTCATATGCTGGCCTATCTTTTCCATACTAAATCTAGCAATATTAAAAACATTTCTAAACCCACCTGCCAATATGGAAATGTCTTCTCACTACACCTTCCAAAGAATAATTATAAGTATTTGGGTGGCTAGAACCATGAGATTAAAGCTCTTAAATTACCCTTGTTTAAAAACCAAGTGTAAATCCTTTTTATCATAATAACCTTTCTTTATTTGTCTATAAAAACCATCATTAAGAATATAGGCTTCCTATCCCATCATTATTGTCACATCAACAATGAACCATATAACCATTAACAAATTCACTTTATAAGCAATTAAAATGGAAGACCCATAAAAAATTCTAGGTGGTATCATATTCATTTGGATTATTGATGCAAGGGAATCTACCCAAACTAATCAACTTCAAGGGTACTTCAGACCCAAACTCTTATTGCACAAATCACCAAGAATTCACTTATTCATTTCACCAAAATCCATCAAAATACAAGGCTGCCAATAAGCCAATTCACCACATCTATTTTCCAATCCTTTAACAGACTCAAATTCACCTTAACTAGATTTAAAATGACTAAATTAATCCAAAACCACCATCAAAATTATTAAACCAATAGATTCTTTCATCATTCCAAAAGTAACTTCTCTTTGCAAACTATATTCCAACAAGGAAATAAGACATTCAATCTAAAAAACTTACCCCAACCTATTATCAGACCTTCAAGACATTGTTTTCATCATGTTTCCAATTGAAATAAACCATATATACTTGCATAAATTCTATACCAATAGATCTTCTAACTCTACAATCAAGATAACCCTTAACACATAGAAATCAACCTTGCTCAAACATACCATTTCCACAAATATTCCACCCAGATCTCTATGAAACCTTATAAACAACTTTACAAACATTAATTGATTAGATACAATACAAAGCAACCACTCATATATCTGCATTCACCAAATTACACATTCTTGTCATCATGAACTCAATACCCTAGTAGCATGGCAATATGGCTAAATTGGGTATTCCTTTTAACCCATAATGAATCACCCCTTACAAAATACAGATTTAGGGACCCATTTTGGTCTATTCAAACATACTATACAATATAAGATGTGCTTTCTTTGGTAAAAGTAACAAAACAATTGACTATCCCACGGTAAAAGAGCACCGAATAGGTCTAAAATGAAAATCAACTACCATCAATCCATCTCCACAACCAAGAATAACTACAAAAAGTCTTAGATCATGCTTAAAAACATCATAATAACCAATTATTTTACCCCATAAGCCTTACCAAAAGCCACTAAACATAAACCCTTTTTTATGCACAAACCAAGCTTACCACATGAGGGTTTATTAGGAAGTGTTCTCCAAACCTCTTGCCATGTTAAAAGTGCTTCAAACACATTGAAAAACCTCTGCACAAACTGTTAAAACCTTCTTACACCTTCATGCATGCCTCTACATCAATCATCACCTTTGGAGCCACTCATTTACATTGGAAAACTCTATTTTTCTGATAGGACAATAACATTCGTAATGAAATCTAGACTTCCCTTGCACAAAACTACACACACCAAATACAATCTAAACCTAAAATACACTAATTCCCAAGTTCTAAATTGGTGGAAGAGTCATGAAATCCTATCTAGACTCTCAAACCCCAACATTGAGGGTTTCTACCAAGTTAAGGAGAATTACTTCAAATACTAAATATATTCAATGGAGTCCTCTCAGATAAGATGTAAATGAAAGATAAATCACTATGATACTTGAAGCAATAAGAATCAAGTCCAAAAGCAACTAAGTAGACTGTACAACCAAGAAACAATGTAAAGAAATTTAGATTTTTACTAGAACAGGGTACTTTTCTTGAATGAAATTCTTCAAGATTACAAGAATGAATCATTTGCTCACCTTTTCAAGATTTTTAAAGATGCTTCCAATCCTTTAACTACCTTTTCAACTTCACTCATTGAATGAAACTTCCTAAAACTACCTCTTGACATTTCAACTTCATGTTTTTTTCTTTTTGTTGCATTTTACAAATTGCATTGACAACTTTAGCAAAAAACAATTAAAATTTTTTCTTTTTCCATATTTTTTCCCACCTAGTGACCTATTGATCACTCATGTACAATTGAATAGTCATTATCATGACCTTTAGAATTCACAAAAATGTTTGATGGAGACATACGGAGCTCCTACACCAATTATATAAAGGTATGGCTTTGTCATTTATAATAATCATTTTTATGGGATTAGGCAATTGCCAAAAATCCCAATATCTACATTCTTGAAGACTTAGGCTAGCATTAGTAATGGCATCAATAGCCCTATTTCCCTCCCTGTTAACATGAATAATTTTATATTGATGGAAAGTATTTAGCATTCTTTAATAATCATCCAAAAGATATTTGAAGTCCCAAGGCACAACTGCTTTGTCATTTTAATAGACAATAATAATTTTTGAATCTCCTTCAATAAAAACTTTATTATAACCTTTGTCTTTTAATCTGTTTATACCTTCCCAAACAACACTAGCCTCTACTAGGTTATTTGTTGTAAATCCCAATCCTTTACCATATCCCTTAATTAATTTTCCCTGATGATCCTTAAGTACTCCACTAGCAGCTGCAAGTCCCAGGTTTCCTTTTGAGAAACCATCAAAGTTACACTTTATCTAGCTCACATTTGGGGGTGTCCAAATAGTGGCCTTTCTACTTAGTTTTTTTGGAGATATTCCCAAAAGTTGTTTGATTCTTAATTATTTATAGGAAGGAAATTTCTTGGAGGGAGCATATTTAGCATTGTTTATGTTTTCTTGTATTTTTTCCCTTATAGACATGCAGAGATCCATACTTCTCCTTGTTTAATCCCTAGACATTCTATTATTCTAATCCTTCCACAAGCTCCAATTAAGAAAAGGGGGTGACCTAGGTCTCCATAAATTAGTAATGATATTATGGGAATAAGTGCAGAAATCCTAGCATTCAATGAACATCTTTACTAGGGCATGAGAAACCTATTTAATTAATAGGTTGGTTAAGATAAAATATAAATATTCACAAGAGTAAGAGCATCAAAATAAAAGGTGAATTATTGTTTCCTCAACCTCATTACATAGGTAGCACTTACCGTCCAAAAAAATATTTCTTCTTGAGTTTATCAATGGTTAAGATTTTTCCATGCACCACTATCCACCAAAAACAATTCACTTTTGGGATTAAGTTCTTATTCCAAAACAATTTCCAATTGAAATTATGCTTTAGAATCAACAGGCTTTCCAAGACTTCATAAAAAAAATTGATAGAAATTTTCCCCAAAGAGCTTCTAGTCCATATCCACTCTTCTTCCCTATCTTTTGAAATGAGATTAGCTTCCCCAATTTGTTGAAGAAGAATGTGTAGGGGGTTAACCCACTTTTGTTGTATTCCCCATCAAAAGCAACAACATATAAATAATTTTGAAAATTAATCCATTAAGGTTTCAATTCATCCTAGTTAACATAACTTGTGACCCTTTTGCCAACAACTCTCATCAACCTTTGTTTAATTTGTGAGAGATGATTATTAGAAGAAAGTGGACCAACACTAATCCAAGCTTCCTCACAAAAATCAATCCTTCGTCCATTTCCTATTCTCTTTTTCACTCCTAGCCTCAAGGTAGCTCTAATCTTGAGAAAGTTATTCCAAAAGACAGAACCGTAAGGAAGATCTTCTTCCCTAAGGAAACAACTTTGATACATATTTCATAGGTACTTAGCTCTAATAATTAGAACCTAGTCTTTAGCTCCTTCCAAAAGGAGCCATCCCATTTTTCCACTAAGGCTTTATTAAAGAGATTTAATCTTCAAATACCCAAGCCCCCTTCCATTTTAGGAGCATAGACTTTATCCCAACCAACAAGAGCCATTCTCTTTTTATCCTCCATTCTAGCCCACATAAATCTTCTTTTTATCATTTCTATTTTTTTAACAATAAAAGTTGAGATGTTAAAGAGGGAGAGGTAATAGTATGGGATATTCTGTAAAAAGGATTTCAGAAGTTGTAATTTCTCAACTTGGCTTTATAACCTCCATTTCCAACTGTCAAGTTTCCTTTGGATCTTTTCAAGGATGTAATTTCAATAGTTGCTATGAGGTTTTTTAGCAACAAGCAGGAGTCCCAAGAAAGAGGATGAGAGAATAGCATCTTGGTAGCCAATAATGTTCAAAACTCTCTCTTTTATAATCTGAGTTGTATTAAAGATGTAAATTTTACTTTTGTGATAATTAATGTATTCTCCCAAAATATTAGCATATTCATTAAGAGTATCATTCCATAGTCTAGCTTATGAAACCAAGGCTTCCCACAAAAGAATTTTCTCATCTACGAATTGATGGCATGAAGTTGGAGGTAGTGAGGAAGCAACTTTGAACCCTTTTAGCTATTTGATATCAAGTAGTTTTTGAAATTTTATCCCCAAGACTTCCACCACAATGACAAACATGTATGGTGAGAGAGGATCACCTTGTATTAGGCCTTTGCCACATTAGAAAAAACCTTTCAGAACTCCATTAACCAAGACAAAAAAAATAGCAGTCGTCACACATGAAATGATTAAATTGAGAAATCTTCCCTTGAAACAATTTTTTTTTAGAACAACTATAAGTAATGGCCAAGAAACTCTGTTACAAGCTTTTGAAATATCAAGTTCTAGATCAATACCCTTTTTCTTGCTTAATTCCATAGAGTGTGATGACACATTCAAATTTGCAAAATTTGAAGTACCCATGATGTGAAAATTTGCTTTGCACACTCATAAATGCACTTGAAAAATCTGCCCTAGTGACCTACTTTGCAGGGTCATAATTCGAAGTCCATTTTCTTTCATGGAAAATCCATTAATGAGTGTATTCATTTATCATTTGTGAACATGTATATCTTATTTCAGCCTCTTGTGATGATTTTTGATAGAGTTTTGAAAAGCAAAGATGGAGGGTTCTAGAACCATTTTGTTGGTTGCAAATTTTCAGGGCTGCAAAGTAGCTTCCTATTCGAGTGGATATTTCATAGCTAAATGATTGTCATGTGGAAAATGGATTGGTGCTCTACATTACTCTCATATTCATATGCTCTATGTTTCAATTTTAGAGCCAAAAGATCAAGTTTGATATTTTAACTAGTTCAAAAGCAAATGCAATTTGTTATGTTTTTACATCTGCATTTCTAGAATGTTTCAAAGAGGTAATCTTTGACCCTTAATATCTTGTGATGAATTTGGATTGAAATAAATCCCTATTGCACACAAACTCAATGGAACTAAATGATTTAGTGTTTCTAGTGGCAGTTTCCTAGGACGTGATTTGATAATTTTTCAAGGAGGTGACTTGTTGTGCTCGACTTTGTTTATGATAGGTGTAGTTGTAGAAAAGTTTGACTAAGCCACTTTGGATGTTAATATCTTGCATGTCAAGATGAATTTTTCTAATCTGTTTGTTGCAATAAATTTTTAGTTCAAATGTCTACGTGCCTATGCAGTTTTGTACCTTCTAGATGAGTTTTGATGGGATAATTAATGTGTTACTCACTGTGATAGGGAAAAAATTGGTGTTCCAAAAAGTTTCAAATTTTCAAATTCTAAGGGCAACCATTTCTTGTTTTGGTGAGAAATGTCTCTATCTTTTTTTCATCAAAAACATAGATCATATGATGTGTTATTTTAATGCATTTTGTGTGTGGCAAACACATCCCAAGGGAAAGTTTAGAAAGGAGGTACCTAATTTTTGATGGTTGGGAAAAGGTTGAATCAAAATCCATATTCTAAATACTTGATCATGGTTGTACACAAAAAATTTCAGCTCCAAGGTTCACTATTTTTGCACAATGAAATTTCTCCATTTGTCCTACAAGTGTAATAAAAATTTGTGTTTTTTCTGAAGATTCAAATGCTTATGTTTAAAATATTTTAAACAATATCCAAATATGGAAAGGGCATTTAGGGAAAACATAAAGTACAATTTTAAAATTATTTAATCAAATCAAGCTTAATTCTTGCTTTTCATTTGATGAGACACAATACTCACAACTTTCACTGCACATAATTCATTGTTTCTCCTTTGTGTATTCGTGATGAGCGATGCATCACTTTCTTTATTGCCCATCATAGTTTTGAAGGCTTTCCTTTTCATTGTATTCTCGATGTGTAGAATTTTCTGTATTGAGCATCACTATTTGATTTCTCCTTTTGCACATTGCATCAATGATACATGATGATGGTTATGGGTACAATTTGTGTAAGGAAATGGTGGGCTCAGAGAATTAATCTTGGTACTACTTTTTGAATTATTTTTTATGGTGAAGATAATTAAAAGAAGAATACACAAGATGGAGAGAAAAATTAATGCCTCTAGTAAAAAAGGAAAAAAAATCCTTACTGCAGGTAGTAAAATGTAAAATAAAATGGAAAATGCATAGCTAGATAAAAGAGAGGAGTGAGGATTTTCTCAGTCAAGATACTTTTAGGTGCAAAGTTAAAATAGAGGAACAAAGAGGTATTTCTACAATTGGTGAATGTAACCATGTTTTTGGCTCTTGGGAAGATTTTTGAAGTTGTATATGTTGAGATTATGGATGCACAGGGTCCTTGAAGCTGTAGTATTCAATGGAGGACCTTTGAGTTAGGAAAGATAATCAACCACACAAAAAAATTTGCAACTAGGCATGCACAATAGAGATTCCATTGATATGATTAATTGATATTGATATTGATGTGTTGCAAATAAACAAAACGCTTGATTATATAGGCAAGAAGGAAAACCTAAGATGCAAGAGATGTTTCCATGTGTATTGATCTAACAACATGTGACAACATGTGAACCCTATCTAGATGATTATTAAATGTTGAGATAAGTTCTAGAAGGACAACTCATCTTCTAGAAGGAATCTTATCCCTACAAACATGGAAGGGAATATTATCCCATTTATTAAAATCTAACCTAGGACTAAATGATGCATGACCTAAGTTAACTTATGCTAGTGTAATAATTAATTAATTAATTACACTAACACCCCCCCATAAATTCAACTTAGAGAGGAAAATGCAATGATTATGCAAGAAGATGATGATGATGGGTCCTGACTACGAGGCCATGTTAGGTACCCATGTACATGAAGATGCAAAAAATCTCTGACAACTGGAGAAAAGAGGAAAACCCAATGGGAAGAAAACCCCTCTCCAAAAAGGAGATGAAAAAAGAAAAAAAAAGTGAGATAGGATGGGAAGGATGGAGGACTCCCAAATACCCCCCAAGTACATCATCCGTCACATGAATACAATACAATAAATAGGCCCCCCATGGGGAGGAAAGAGAGATACAATATAGCCCCCCCAGAAAATGATATCACCTGCAATCATCATAAGTGTCTAAAGATAGAACATGATTCAATGTCAAGAAAAAACTTGTCTCCCTTTCAGAAGAAACAAAACCAAGTACAAGTGTAGTGATGCTTCCCATTCTAGATAGGAATTGAAGGAAGGAAGGAAATATGCAGATGATGATGTATCTGAACTTTGCTCATGTGTCTCATTGCTTGACAATGAAGATGCTACAATCAATGAAGAGGGTGACAAATTAAGACAATGCAGAAACTAATGTTGAACAATATCCAAAGACATGGATGGAATGAATATGATGGATGTGATGGAGACTTGATAGCCCCCCCTAAATGAAGTGTCCTCAAAACCACTGAAATAAGTATAAAGCAAATCCAATGGTGGATGCTAAAGAAACCTCAAATCATAAATGAAATGACAAGGAAGAAGTCTTAGATATGAAATCTATGAATAAAGGAGTGATACCCCCTCAATAATGTTCTCCAAACCTATAGAAGTAGGCAAGTCAGTGATACCTAAAACAAAACCATCCTATGATGTCAAGTCTAAAGCCACTTGATGAGTGATGATAGTGGAAGCCTCAATCAATGAATCTAGACAAGGAATCACTAATTGTGAAGGGATATCAATAGTCTCTGATGGATAAGAAGCACTTGAAGGAACCTTGTCAACCTCTTCAGAAGATTAAAGGAAATCAACTTCCTACACAACAATATCATCATAGGGAACCTAATATGAAGTATGGCATTCTAAATCATGACCATCAAGGAATGGTGGAATATCTAAATATCCATAGATCTCCCAAAGCTTAGCCCAAAGAATGTGAGGACAATCACAATGATCAATAGCATTCAAAACATCACAATCAACTTGCATAGCAATGATCTCCAAGATAGCATACCTGCTGCAACTCCAAGAAAGTTCATGAATACCTTCACTCTAATGAGGAACTATACCATATAGATGTGGCAATAGATCAAGTGATTGGAGATGGTGGCAGATCCCATCTCACCATTGTTTATATTTTCCCTTGTGCAACATAACCAAAGAAGGAGTATATGCAAGCCACATAATGAAATTTCTCCACAAAAAACAAAGACATTGACCTTCAACAGAAAATAGAAGCTTCCAAATATGACATGTGCAACTGAAGTGATGCTACACAGATCAAAAAATCTCGTCCCAACCTTCAGAATAACCAGGTTATTGATCAAATGCACCAAATTGAAAAAATTGCATGCAAGAGTACTTGGAGCTGAAAAATGAACAAGAGATTTGGACTGATGAAAAGAGCTCTAAAATATCTCCCAAGTGTCGCTAGAATCACCAAAATATGACAATCTGATGAAAAGATATGCACCTCTAAGTCCAAAATGAAGGGTTGACTTCAGTTGACTGTAGAAATTTTTGCAAGAAAAATTTGGTAGGTTGGATGTCACCACTAGAAAGTACTCAAAATTCCCTTTCTGACGGTATCTCATTCGTCAATTTTTGACACCATGGGTGAAAGTTGTGATAAAACAAAAAAGGCCTTGATTTGGCACTTCGCAAGCTAATAAGGAGCAAAAATTAAGCTCCCAGGCATTGGAACCTGGTTTGTAATATGATCAAACAGTGTTAGTGGAAAAAAAAAATTGGGTGCCACCCGAAGTGGTGGTGGGGTGGCAGAAAGTGGAGGTGCCACTGGAGGAGGAGCTCAACTGGTGGAGATAACAACTGGCACCAATGGGAGAATATGATGATGGCCGAAAGGAATATTCTTAGCAGTGATTGGATATGATCTTGGTGGTTGGTTGACAAACAATAGACAACCGTCGATAAGACTAATGGTAATGAAGTGGAGAATGTCAGCGATGATGTTGAAGTCAGAGGTCGATGGAGAGAATACTGGTGCCAGAAGAATTAAACAGGCCAGGAGGAGTCAGTCGACAAGTGGAGATAAACGTCGGTGTAGGGTATAGGCTAGGCACGAGCTATGGTGGATGTGACAGTGATGATTGGTGGGTCCAGAACACTTAATGCAATCAACAAGGAATTTCTCTAATGCTCCCAGGTTGATGTATCCAATTGTGATGATTAGGCAGGCGATCCTAGGGTTTCAAGGCCTTCTGAAGATAATGGTGAGCTTGGATTTGACTCTATCTGCTTTAGAAATCAGCTAGGTCCTTGGGTGGAGTCAAGTAGACTTTGATGGAAACCTTCAAGTGTGCAAGAATCTCGCACACCAACTTTCTTGATTGAGGGTTGATGTTTCACTGGACAAGCTCTAATACCATGTTGAGATTATGGATGCACAGGGTCCTTGAAGCCACAGTCCTCAATGGAGGACATTTGAGCCAGGAAAGATAATCAACCACACATAAAGTGTTGCAACTAGGCATGCACAATAGAGATTCCATTGATATGATTAATTGATATTGATATTGATGTGTTACAAATGAACAAAATGCTTGATTATATAGGCAAGAAGGAAAACCTAAGATGCAAGAGATGTTGCCATGTGTCTTGATCTAACAACATGTGACAACATGTGAACCCTATCTAGATGATTATTAAATTTCGAGATAAGTTCTAGAAGGACAACTCATTTTCTAGAAGGAATCTTATCCCTACAAACATGGAAGGGAATATTATCCCATTTATTAAATGATTTATTAAAATCTAACCTAGGATTAAATGATGCATGACCTAAGTTAACTTATGCTAGTGTAATAATTGATTAATTAATTATACTAATAGTATATGTGCTGCAAATGATGTTTTTCACCTTCCAAATGATGCTTGAACTTATCCTCATATGTTGGGAACACTTTCATTATTATTCTTGAAACCATAAAAATGGCCCTACATCAAGAAAAATGACCAATTTTGGGAATTCTTTGTTTCCTATCCTGCATCATGATTTTCCCTTTCCCATTTCTCATCAAATTCGTGATGGTATATCTTCATCATTGCGTATCATTGTTTTGTATCTCCCTTCTTTCACTGCATTTGTGATATGCTATGACACATCCTATGTATCATCTGTCGCTATTAAAAGTTTCATTTCTCATAGCATATTGGAGATAGGCGATGGCAACCTGGTAAAGTTTGAGTAAAATATGGTGGGCCTATGGAGAATGTTTTAAAGGTAGTTTTTAAAAGGATTTTAAATGGTGAGATAAAATTATCAAAAGTGGCAAGGGTATAAGTTTTTTTAACCTAACACAAATAAATTATTTTCTTAATCATTTAAAAAAAAATTATTTTTCTACATGATGAAATAATTAAGGGAAATAGGTAAATATTTTTACTTTCCCATGAAAAAATTTAAAGGGCTTTCCATCAAATGTTTAAAATGTGAAATAAATATTTTCTTTGTTGGGAATGAAAATATATGAAGCATGGGAAAAATGGTTGTAGAGGTGAATTTTAATATTCATTGTGTGAAAGCAAAAGACTCTCTTTGTTGGGAAGAAAATGGTGAATATACAGGTAAAGGGTTTTTTATGGCAGGTGAAAAGTGAAAGGCTTTCACGAAGTATTTTTATTCACAAGTAGGATATTTTCTCTAGTAGAATGAAGATGAATGATGAATCTTCATCGTAGAGAATATTTTTTTGCTATAGGGAAAGTGAATGAAGATGTGAGAATCAAAATGGAGATGACGATTCTTCAAGTGTTCGAGGCAGTTACTGATCAATGGGGAAGAATGTGCCAAATGTCTATTGAGGATCTCCACCAAGGGTTTTTGTAATTTCCTTTAGTGTATGAATTTTCCTTCTTTCTAGAGGGTGATTCATAGTTTTGTCTCATGGGAATAGCATTTGGTAATAGAGTCTCAAATGTATAGTGTTGGTATTAGGTTTATGAAGTTTTCTGATTCATGTAAAGAAGAATTTATTCTTAGTATTGTTATATTTTCATGTAAATGATTAGATATTTTTAATTGGTTGTCTCCATTGTACACACTACACTAATTATGAATACAAGAAATCAAGGGTTTCATTTATTTGTCTTCTTGGTTTTCCTTAAATGTTTGTTTTGTGATGTTACTTTTATTCAAAGAATGAATTATAGTGTACTAACATAAATAGAGTTTTGTGCAACTGTATTCTTGGATTAATAAAGTATGACTGGTTTGGTTTCTAGTATCAATGGTGTAATACATCATCTGATAGGCATAGTTATGATAGAGGGGTATGTGCAGGATCATGATGGGCCAAAAATTGACGATATGATGGGTATGTGTAGGGTATGTGACTGATGACTTTTTTTAACCCAAAATTGATGAAACAAAAAGGGTTTTTAAAGGAGATTCTTAGCTTTTCACCAATATAAACTAGGCTTTACTTTGAATTTAATAAATAATTATTATTCATTTTATATTTGAATTATGACTAAATTCCTAATTGATAGGATAATTGAGAAACATCTATAGCCTTCAAACGGTATCACATTTTTTGAATCTGTAACATGTGTCACATTCTATGCTTCACATACTATATGATTAAAAAGAAAAAAATGAATTACATGAAGTTTTCACCAAGTTAAGGTTGTCAGACATACGAGTTTTTATATTTTTTGAAAGTTGTAATAAAATATTCATACCTAATTATTTACTTGGAAAAACATTACAAAAAATATGCATCACATTAGGACATGAGTCCTCTACTTATATCTAATATATTATAAAAACTATTATCATTTTATTGTGGTTAGGGTGGTCAGACAGACACCTACTTCTTATTTTTTCCCTAAAATTTAAATGCTATTGCATTGAAATTTCAAATTTTCACCAAATAGATTTTTTTTAAAAATAGAAACCTAGTAGTTTAGAAACCACATTCAATTTTCTACAGATTCTATTCTTACATATTTTTGAAATAATATATATAACTTATTGAAATTTTTACATTAGGTTGTGTAACTCTAATTTTTCTGAATTTTCATCACCACTTAAGGGCCTGTTTTTTCCATGATGATCCTACACATACCCAGAGTGAATGTTGTAATGAGTTTTCAATTTCATGGTTAAGGTGACTTCACCCTATAATTAGGCACTAGTCTTTAATGTTATAGTTTCTTGAGATTGTTTGTGAGCAGTTGCATTTTAAAATCAAATTTACATATCAATCTTGTTGTGGGTGTGTGTGGAATTTAATGATTTACATTTTTCATGTTTAAATTAGGCAATGTTACCATGAAGATTAACCTTTAGGGTAGTATGTCCATTAAAAATTTAAAGGAAAATCACCTGTTTATAGTGTGTTTGATACTTTGACATAAGTATTTGCAAACATACTGTTGGGATTACCCTCCTAGGTTTAACAGAGCCTAAAGTGTAAGGGAGAAAGGGGTTTTAATTCAATCTCTCATTTGTTTTCCAACTATCACCTTGAATCTAACCATTAGGCTTGGCAACCCTTTAGGATTCAAGTTTCTGATAGAAGATTTAGTGAACCGATATATTGGTGACTCTACTAGGGAAAACTTTGAATCTCTAGTTGCAGACTGTTCTATTATAGAGTCATTATTTGTTGATTTGAGCATTTTCAAATATTGAAAGAATTAATACCTAGAGAAAGAAATTGTTGCAGTGAACCTGAAGGTTTCATGATCTGTGGTGCTCTACTAGTGATAAGAAATTAGAAGGAAATTCATCTTTGAAGGAGCTTCAATTTTTTTGAAGTTTAGTCCTCTGTGAAGAGAGGTGGTGAATTTGTTAAAAGAACCTAATGAATTTTTGAAGAAAGTTTCAGATCTACAAAAATTTCTAGTTTGGAAGAAGAATTTTTTATAGTTGTTACATAACCAGGTATTTTTCATGTTTGAAGGTCCTAGAAAACTTTGGTTCCCTTCTTTAATGAAACTGAGCACTACAATAAAGGTATATTAGAATTGAATAGTTGTAGAGGGAAATAAATTTCATTTGCAAATATGTATTGTTGTCCTAGTTCTCCCTCTATAAGCTATAACATCATGCCTAGAATAGTCATTTCCTCAAAGGAAGGTGTTCATTAGTGAAAGATATGACCCTCTAGGGTTACCCAAATTTTGTCCCAATAAGAATTAATGAGTATTTGGCTATGTTAAGAGGAGGTTTTGAGGAATCAACATCAAGACATATGGGATTTCATTGATTTGATGGAAGATAGTCAAATAGTAGAAGAGGATGTTATCATGAAGTTTTTTGTAAGAACTTTAGAAGATACTGCTGAAATTTTGTTTTCTTGTTTACCAATGCATTCCATAGATTCATGGCATGATCTCAAAATAAATTTCATTTATTATTTTGAAGAAGAATCAATAGATAGTGAATGCCTATTTATGGATCCCATAGAAATTTGCACACCCAAGAAGAGTTTGAAGAGAAATGTAAAAATAAAGCTAAATCCATATCATTTAGTAATGAGAATTTTGTTTCAAATCAGCCCATGGAAAAAATATATGCAAATGAAGATTGCAGCCATAGTATTCAAGAGGAAAGACATGATGAAATGAATGAAACGTGTGAAGGTTTTTCTGTTTGATCCGAAAATATAAAAGTGGAGAATCAATTTTTTGTATCAAAAGAAGGTTGCAATGATGCAGATGATATTGAAAGTGTTTTCTCATCTATGGATTGTAAAAGTACAGTTAAAGGTTATGTTGATTTTTATGTTTCATCTCTTTATGATGATAACAATAGTATTGTTGATGTGAGTATGCAATCAGCTAAGAAGTGTTCTTAACTAGGTGATCAAGGTGATTTCAATTCTATTTCCACCCTGTATGATTATGATTCTTCTCAAGAGGAAGCAATAGAATTGATTTCCTTGAGGGAAGAGTATTCCAATGAAGATGATGACAATAATTTTGCAGGCTTACAAGAGCATCATGAGGTACATGGATTGAATATCTTACTTGAAGAAGAAGTGTGTAATCAACAATGTTATGATGCACTAGTTCATACCAATTCTATGAGTGAGTGTCACATTGATGAAAATTTTTGTAGTGATGAGATAGATGAGCCTGCTAAGTTGAGGAGTGCTTTTGATAATTCCAGCATACTAGATGAAAATTAAATAATATGCAATTAATTTCAATTAGAGAAATCATCTATGAGAAGTTGTGATGAAATAAATAATGGTTTTTTGTTTGACACTGGTGAGAAAGGTAGCCCTACTGATTGTTGCAGTAGTATGAACAAAGAAGTAGATATGTATGGAAGAGGTTCATTGGATTAATTAGTTCAAGTATTTGATTATGAGGAGCATGCATATCTTGATAATGATGAACAAGGAACTTATGTTTTGTTTGATGCTCCACTTTCTTCTACTTCTTTTGCTGACTTTGAATTTATCCCTAAATGTTTGTATGAGGATAGCATAGATGTAGTTGTACATGAAGATGAAAATGTAGAGACAAATATTGGTACAACTAATGAAATTTTTTATGTTGAGTTTGCACTTGAAGAATGTGATTGTGTCAATCACATGGATGCATATAAGGATTTTTTTATGGAGCTATAACTCATAGTTTTCCTCATGAGTGGTACGCTTCAAATGGTCATGTTGATGCATCAAGAGGTAATAGGGAGTGTGATACTCCTTGCAACAGTGAATGTGTTTTGAACACTCACTATGAGGGTTTCATTGGAAACAAATATTATTAGTCATATGCACCAACACTTGAAGCCTTTTTGAGTGATAACATTACAAATACGGATAATCCATTTTATGAATCTGATGTGGAAAACATTGTTTGGGATCTTAATGCTTTTTTTGATTGTTATGATTTGAATGTGGACTATAATGGACTTGTGGATGTTAATGAGCATTGGTTTTAGAACATTGAGGCATGTAATAATGTGACTAAGATGTGTTGTTGGGATGATGATAAACTTCCGTGTGATACAATCCAATTGAAGGAGTTACAAATGTATGAGTTTTCTTTGTTCAATACAAAGGAGGATTGCACATTGTTTCTGGGGCATAATGTCTTCTTTGAGCCTGATCATTATGAGGGGGTTAGTGAATGTGATAATACTATGTCTTCATATAGTCTTGACCATTATCCTCATATTTTTCACTTTCCACAAAATTAGAAGATGAAATGGGTGGTAGTGATGTGGCCTATGTCATTTGGTTGCCATGTGACAGTAATGCTAAATACAATGGAAGATTGACACTTGTTTTTTTGTAGAAAAGGAGTTACTCATGTTGTTGTGGTGTGACAGAGGTAAGTATGGATTAAAGGGGATCAACACCTTTAATAGGTTTATATTTGATAGGGGTAAAAATTGGATTCCCTTTCCCATTTGGTGGCCTCGGGTCATTGAATGAGGCTCAAAAAATTGAATAAAGACTTTATCACCTAATGTTTTTAGCACTTGGTCTACTCTCCTACAAGATTTTGAATTCTCACTTTGTTCATTGAGGAAAAAACATCCCTAGAAAGAGCCACTTATGGAACCTTCAAATTTGTATATTTTGAAGTTCCCATGATGTGAAAATTTGCTTTGCACACTTAGAAATGCACCTAAAAAATCTACCCCATGACCTACTTTGGAGAGTCATAATTTGGAGCCCATTTTCTTTCATTCCAAATACCTTAATGAGTGTATTCATTTGTCATATGTGAACATGTATGTTTGACTTTAGCCTCCTGTGATCATTTTTGATAGATTTTTAAAAATAAAAGATGGAGGGTTCTAGAACTATTTTATTGTTTGTATATTCTCACCCCTACGAAGTAGCTTCCTATTCGGGTGGATATTTCACTGTTGAATGATTGAAATGTAAAATGGATTGGTGCTATGAATTTCCCTCATATTCATATGCTCCATGGTCTAGTTTCAGATTGACAAGATCAAGTTGACAAGATCAAGTTTGATATTTTTACTAGGGTAAAAGTAAATATAGTTTGTTTTGTTTTTATATCTGTATTTCCATAATGTTTCAAGGAAGTCATGTTTGACCCTTAATATCTTGCGATGAATTTGTATTGAAGGAAATCCCTCTTGCACACATACTCAATGGACCTAAGTGATTTATTTTTGCCAATGGCAGTTTCCCAAGAGGTGATTTGATAATTTTTCAAGGAGGTGACTTGGTGTGCTCAAATTGGTTTCTGATAGGTGTAGCTGCATAAAAGTCTGACTGAGCCACTTTGGATGTAAATATCTTGCACCTCATGATGATTTTTTCCAAGATGGTTGTTACAATAAATTTTTGATTCAAATTTCTACATACCTGTGCAGTTTTGCACATCCTTGATAAGTTTTGATGGGTTAATTAATGTGTTGTTGACTGTGACAGGGCCAAAATTGGTGTTCCAAAAGGTCTCAAATTTTGAAATTCTAAGGGAAACCTATTTCTTCATTTGGTCTAAGACTTCTCCAGCTTCATTCTCATAAAAAATAAGGTCATATGATGTGTTATTTTAATGCATTTTTGGTGCGGTGAACACGTCCTAGGGGGTAGTTTACAAAGGAGGTACTTGATTTTTTATGGTTAGTTGAAGTTTGATTTAAAACCCATGTTCTAAATAATTGATCATGGGTGCACACAATAAATCTCAGCTCCAAGGGTAACTATTTTTTCACAATAAATTTCTCCATTTGGTCTACAAGCATAATTGAAATTTTCATTTTTTCTAAAGTCTCATGCTAATGTTTAAAATATGTTTTAATATTTTAAACATTATACAAATGTGGAAAATGCATTTAGGGTAAACATAATGTACAATTTCAAAAGTTTTTAATCAAAGCAAGTTTAATTCTTTCTTTTGATTAGACGAGACACGATACTCATAACTTTCATTGCTACACAAAAAACTCATCACTTGTCACAGATTTCATTGTCTTTCTCCTCTTTGTATTCATGGTGAGCGATGCATCACCTTCTTTATCACCCATCGTGGTTTTGAAGGATCTCCTCTTCATTGTATTTGTGATGTGAAATGGTGGAATTTTTTGTATCAAGCATCACTATTAGGTTTCTCCTTTTCCACATTAAAGGAAATTGTGGGCATGGAGAATTAATCTTGGCACTATTTCATGAATTATTTTTTATGGTGAAGATAATTAAAAGAATAATACACATGATGGAGAGAAAAATTAAAGCCTCTAATTAAAAATGAAAAAACTCCTTGCTAGACATAGTAAAATGTAAAATAAAATGGAGAATGCACAACCAGATAAAGGAGAGGAGTGAGATTTTTCTCAAGCAAGATACTTATAGCTATAGGATAAAAATAGAGAAACAAAAGGGGATTTCTGCAACTAGTGAATTTAATCACTTTTTTGTCTCTTGGGCAGACTTTTGCAGCTATATATGTGCTGCAAATGATGTTTTTCACCTTCCAAATGATTCATGGACATATCTTTATTTGTTGGGAACACTTTCGTTTTTGTTTTGGTCATTTCTAGGTGTCTACAACAATAAAAATGCCTTTGCATCAAGAAAAATGACCAATTTTGGGAATCCTCTATTTCCTATCATGCATCGTGATATTCCCTCTCCCTTTTCTCAATGAATTAGTGATGGCATGCATCATTACATATCGTTGTTTTGTGTCTCCATTCTTTCACTACATTTGTGATACATGATGCCACATCTTATATATTGCCCATAGCTATTAAAAGTTTCATTTTTCATGACATATTGAAGATATGTGATGGTAGGTTGGTAAAGTTTGAGTAAAACATGGTGGGCTCATGGAGAATGGTTTAAAGGTAGTTTTTAATAGGATTTGAAATGACCAGTGAGATAAAATAATCAAAAGTTGCACATGTATAACTTTTTTTAACCTAACACAAATAAATTATTTTCTTAACCATTTAAAACAAAGTTCTTTTACTGGACAATGAAATAATTAATGGAAACAGGTAAATATTTTTACTTTCCCATGAAAACTTTCAAAGGGATTTCCATCAAATTTTTTAAATGTGAAATAAATATTATCTTTGCTGGGCATGAAAATATATGAAGCATGGGAAAAGTGGTTGTAGAGGTGAATTTTGATATTCAGTATATGAAAGCAAAATACTCTCTTTGTTGGGAAGTAAAATGGTGAATATACAAGGGTTTTTCACAGTAGGTGAAAAGTGAAAGACTTTCACAAAGGATTTTTATTCACAAAGAAGATATTTTCTCTGGTAAAATGAAAATGAATGATGAATCTTCATTGTAGAGAATATTTTTCTCTTTCAGGGCAAGTGAATGAAGAGGTGAGAATCAAATTGGAGATGATGATTCTTCAAGTGTTGGAGGACGTTACTGATCAATGGGGAAGAATATGCCATATTTCTATTGAGGATCTCCACTTAGGGTTTATGTAATTTCATTAAGTGTAGAATTTCTACTTCTTTCTAGAGGGTGGTTCATAGTTTGGTCTCATGAGAATACCATTTGGTATCAAGGTATCAAATGTATAGTTTTGGTTTTAGGTTTCAAAAGTTTTCTGAGTCATGTAATGAAGAATTTATTCTCAATACTGTAATATTTGCATGTAAATGATCATATATTTTGAATTTGTTGTATCTATTGTACACATTACATAGATTATCAATACAAGAAATAAAGGGTTTTATTATTTGTCTTCTTTTTTTTCCTTGAATGTTTTTTTTGTTTTTTTACTTTCATTCAAAGAATTAATTAAAGTGTATTAACATAAACAGAGGTTTGTGCAACTATATGCTTGGATTAATAAAGTATGACTAGTTTGGTTTCTAGTAAAAATGGTGTAATGCATCATTTGATAGGAATAGTTATGACAGAGAAAATGTTGTAATGAGTTATAAATTTCATGGTTTAGGTGACTCCACTCTGGAATTTGGCACTGGTATTTAATGTTACAGTTTCTTAAGATTTTTGGTGAGCAGCTACATTTTAAAATCAAATTTACTTATCAATCTTGTTGTGAGTGTGGGTGGAATTTAATTATTTACATTTCTTATGTTTAAACTAGGTATTACCAGGAAGGTCAACCAAACCTCTAGGGTAGTATGTCCATTAAACATTTAAAGTAGAATCATTTGTTTACAGTGTGTTTGATACTTTTACACACAAGTATTTGCAAGCATACTATTGGGATTACCCTCCCAGGTTTAATAGAGCCTAAAGTACATGGGAGAAAGGGGTTTTAATTTAGTCTCTCATTCATTATCCAAATCTCTCCTTGAATTTGACCATTAGACTTGACAACCCTTTAGGATTCAAGTTTCTGATAGGACATTTGGGGAACCAAGAAAGTGTAATACCTCATGAGTGTAAATAGCTGCATCTAGAATGTGTCTTCCATGAATGAAACCCTTTTGGTTACCAACAATCATCTTGTTCAGTACCATCTTCAGTCTATTAACTATTATTTTTGAGAAAATCTTATAGGTAATGTTACATAAGCTTATATGTTTTAAATCAATCATAGAAGAAACTTCTATAGATTTAGGGATAAGGGTGAAGAAAGTAGCATTGAGATGATTTAAATTTTTCCCTAATCTAAATAAATACCTACCAGTATTTAAGAGATCAGATGAGATAATATCCCAAAACTATTGAAAAAAAGAAAGGGGGAAACCATCAGGGCCCAAGGCTTTATAAGCACCAAATGAGAAGACCGCTTGCTTAACTTCCTATATAGTCATCACTTTAGATAAATCTTTTAAATCCTACTCATTAATAACTTCTAGGACTACCTATAGGAGGTTATCAATCTTAGCCAAATTTTCCTTTGGCATACCATAAAGATTTGAAAAGAAAGAGACCGCTTCATTGGCAATTTCCTTTTCTTTGTGCAAACTTTGTCCATTAGCTACTTTTAAAAATATTATCCTATTTCTACTTATGTGTTTAACGGTTGATTGATGGAAAAATTTACTATTCTTGTCTCCTTTTGAAAGCCATTGTTTATTAAAATTTTGTTTCCAAGAATTGTCTTCCTTCTTGTTTATTTTAAACCATTGTGTTCTTAGATCCCTTTCTTCATTGTAAATAGTTTCATCAATTTATCCCTACTCCATCTTGTCTTGAATTTCCTTTAACTTGAGAGTCAAGGAATTATTAGTATGGAAAATGTTTCCAAAAGAGAATTTATTCCATCCTTTTACATGATCTTTGAATTTTTTTATTTTTTCACCAAATGAAACATAGGCATACTAGTACATGGCTAATTCTACTAGCAACCCACTAGGGCTCTAAAGTCTAGATGGTGTGTCCACATTATCTCATATCTAAATGGAAAAGGTACTTTCACCACTTTTTCATCCCAATTTAGGAGGAGAGCAGTGTGATTTGGGCCTGTTCTCAAGAGAGTAGTAAGAGAGAGGTCTTGAAAAATACTCCAATTTGAATAAATAAGAAAGTGATCTAGTTTAACTTGAATAAGATGGTTACCTAGTCGCCTATTCAACTAGGTGAACAATAAAATAGTCAGACGAATATCCATAAGGCCCATAGATTTAATGAATCCAACAAAGTCTAACATGCTTTCTAAGAAATCATCGAATCCTCCATTCTTCTTCGAGGAATACAATAGAGAGTTAAGGTCCCCGCCTAACATCCAAAATTCATCCTTTCTATTGTTAATTTTGATTTCTAACACCCAAAATTTATTTGTTGTTATTTGCATGATTTATAATTTTCTCTACCACCAACTTGTCCATCACCAAATCTATTATTCCTTTAAAAAAATGTCCACCTTGAGGTAGTTAGTTTCTTGAGGTTTTAAAAGTATGATATCATCATCGATCACTTTTTTCTATTTTCTATGTTGTTTAGTAATTTATTATCTTCTTAAATAAATTTCACAAGTCTGTTTGAAATACCATTGGCCTAGTATTTGATAGTTCTTCCATAGTACTTAGGCTTTTGAATGTTAGCAATGATTGTCTTTCCCTTAAATGAAATTGGATCAAGAGAAGAATAAATTTGTTGTACTAGCTAAGTGGAAGTATTGATGATAGATTTCAAGAAAGAAGTCAAAAATTTTACCTTCTTTTTGAGTTCCACTTTTGACTTCTTATCATTCTATGATCTCATTACCACTCTTGCTTCTAACAACTAAAAATTATGTACATTTCCCTCTTAAGAAAAACAACCTAAATTCACTTTGGTGATATTAAAATGTTGCACTATTATTTCACCTATATGAGAAGGATGACAAATTTTAACATATAAACATCTAGAGGGTGAGTAATTCATCAACATAGAGCTAGTTATAAGATTCTTTGGTTGAGGATTCCTTTCAAATAGGTATGTAATGACAACATTTGAAATTCTCAACTCTACAATCTTTCTCTTTTGAATAATCTATGTTGAAACTAAGAATCTAGGGGTGTAAGAGGATCATTTGGAGTAAAATGCAATGATTTTTTGATTGGAGGGGTGTTACCCCATTAATAAACTTTTGATTTCTTCGAGGCATCATAATTGATCAATTTCTAGATGCCATTGGATTCCAAATTATAATACATCCAACAATTTTTCTCTAACTATTTTTGGGAAAGTTTACTCTTGACATCATCTGTGTAGCTTAATTTCCTAAATCTGCAAAGCACATGATGTAACCAAGCATAAAAAGGTAAGATTGCACAATTAGTTGTTTTAATTATTAGAAGATCAAGAGACTTTATTTTTCCTAGAAGTTATTTAGCTTTACAGTGATTGTTGGCAATATCTAGCTTGACATCTTCTTACCAAGGATGAGATTCATTGCATCATAGAAATTCATATGAATTCCCTTTGGAAGCACAGTTCCGCAAAGAGTATAAAAATGATTCCATGAAATATGGATATGAAACACATTGACTTTATAAAGAAACCTGGAAAATATGGAGATCTATCTTCACCCTTGGTGATATTCACAGAATGCCTTTGAATTTCAGAATCACTGTGAGCATAGGCTAGATCTAAATATTGAAATTCACAGTAATCTACTATCTTCGAAAATGCATAACATAGTTGTAATTGATAAGGGTACTACAATTCTGAAATAGTTTCATATAGATGCTATGAGCCTCTGAAGAGAATTATATTATAGAAGCTATCGGTGATAATTAAATGAGCAATATGAAAAATAGACCCACAAAGAAATGATTATGATCACCAACAAAAAAGAAGATGAAAATTGTTCACCGATGAAAGTTCGAGGTTGGGGACACGCGAGAACACATGGCACAAATCATCGACTTGGATATACCAAGATCTCTCTTCATGACGTGAGAGGAAGTAGGTGAGTTTCAACATGTTTCATTAGGATATGCAGGATCCATATCATGAAGAAATCTTATATGTGGATGACGTTTTCAGGATATGTCACTGGCATCGATGTTGGTAGTTCATGGCAAGGATGTAGAATGTTTGGAGAGAATAAATTGATATTGTATTTTTTTATTATGAAAATATGGATCTACAGATTCTTAAGTACATGTATGGATAGGTGTGTCTCTTACATGAGACAGTACTTGGTAGCTAAATAATCTTTATATTTTTAACATCTCCCAAAAACTTTAATTTATCACACAATTTAACTAGATGATGGGGGCACCTATAACAAGTAGGTTTATTAACTACCCATGTACAAATGAAGAATATTTAATAGAAATATCTTCTTGAAAGTATCAAAGCTTGACCTTCTTTTGAATAGCTTTGACTACTTTTGTCCATCTTTGTCCATGGAAGACATTCTCCATAGTTATATCATTAAAGGAAGTGAAGCATTTTGAATGATCTTTATGATCAATAACTTCATGGATTTAGCAATTATCTCTACAATCAACTTCAACAATGATCTTTTTGATCAATTTCAACAACAATCTTTTTCATCGATCTCAACAATGATATTTACGTTCAATTTCAACAATGATCTTTTCGATCAATTTCTTCAATAATTAGTAATGATCTTTACGATCAACTTCAACAATGATATTTGTGACCAAAAGCTTCAATGATCGCTATGATCAATTTTAACAATGATCTTTGCAATCAAATATTTCAAAATTTTAGCAATGATCTTTATGATTAATGCTACAACTATTCAACAATGATCTTTGTGATCAATACTTCAAATTTTCAGGTTCAAAAATGATCTTCACAATCAATTTTACAACCATTCAAGAATGATCATTACAATCAAGAGTACAACTTTTAGGTTCATCAATGATCTTTGCAATCAACACTGCAACTATCCAACTATTATCTTTGTGATCAACTGCACAACTTTTACATATATTAGTGCTCCAATGTCAAATATCTCATATATGAATGCTCCAACTTCAAATCTCATACCAATAATTTGCTATTTTTTATGACGTGAGAATATTTATGCTTGTACAACATTTTGAACACAATTGTGACCTTTTTCCAATTTGATACACCAATCCTTCCACAATCCATCTATATCCTATATTTTAAAGGTTGTTTCATCAATTTTTTGTTCCAACACAATTTCTTAGAATGGTTCTTCAATCCACAAACACTACAACGATGAAGATCCTAACACATCTCCTTTTTATGCTGGTGCCTATGACAATTAGAACATTGTATGCATTGCATTTCTTGAAATAAGTTGTTTTAACTTGTAACAACTATATTATCATTTTTATTTCTACTAGCATATCCAAGGCCTTCATTCTTTGGCCTTACTATTGGCTAAATGGGATTTAAAATTCCTTTTCCATATTTTTCCAAATTTTTCCTTCATATTCCATTCTTTTCATTATCTTATGGAACATTCTTTGAAGAACATGCTTTCTTATTATCCTGAAAATAGGCAAGATTTGTAGATTCAATAATGTTGTTGTCTTCCTTAAAATTTTCATCAAGAGAGGCTTTACCTATATATCACATGTATCAAACAATTCATCTAATGAATAAAACAAATCACTTGTATCACATGACACATTACATAGTGTAGATTTTGACTTTAGACCCTGGGTTTCCTTTATGTGAGCTTCGAGTAATTCATTGATTAAAATATTTTCTTCTATCAATTTCTATATATCTTGCTTGTGTGATTTATTTTCCAATTCCAATTCTTCATTTGTACTTCTAATTTTCTCAACTTCTTCTTCCAAAGTATTATTCATACTTATTAAGATTTTATTTGCTTTCTTTTCTCTTTTAGCAACCTTTCCCATTAGAAAATAATTTCTTTATATTTTGACCAGAAGAATAATTACTTATGCAATACCTGATGGAAATTGATTTTGGTGGATTTACCACTTCCACTCTTCCATGATTTGAGATTATCAACCACTTTCTTCATATCTTTCAATATTAGACTTTAAAAAATATATCAAGCTTCATCAAATGTTGTGAACAATTTAATAAAAAAAAAATTGTGATCACCTTTCTTTGTTCAAATGCCAATAATAGATTGAGATATTACTTTCTTATAAAACTACAATATCCTCCCACATTTCTTTCATCACATAAAATTTTATTCTCAAATTGACATCTTTCTTGAAAACTTCAACTTCAATAATCTATATCATTGGTGGGGATTTTTCTTGTTCTTTGTCACAACTTGTCTCTTATGGCTTAGAAGATTTATGTCATAATCTACCTTCTAAATTATCTTCAACAATCTATAGTAGCTTTTAAATTATTTCATTTGAAGTTTCAATCCGCCTAATTTTTCCTCCAATCTACCTTTGTTAGTAAGATGAATGAGTGATGGGCAGTAATTATTTTTAACAAATAATATTATGACTTCAATCTATAGGTTTACTCCCTCTTACAAATTTCATTACGTTGCTTTCAAGATTTGAAAAATTCTTTGCAGACTTGCGAAATTTTTTTCTAAGTGCTATAATGCTTTCTTGAAAAATGATGACTTTGGTAGGTCTATATCTATATGCATTAATTTTGAACCTTATTTTCCCTTTGTTCTACAATCTTTTCATACTTGTCTAGTTAGTTTCAAAGTACCTAAGAACTTCCTTTTGGAGGTGGCTATCCTCAAATATTGTACATAAGATCGTGCCTTCTACGTTTATTTTCTATGACTTTAATAGATTCAATGTTATTGTTTGTGACATTTTTATAAAATTGCAACCTTATCTTTTTATGCTTAAAAGAATACATTAACATGGAAGTTATTGAAAAATAATTCAATGATCTCCTTTCTTATTGGAAATGACTTCCTTCTTCAGTATTTGTTTTTTCATTCTTATTTGATAGTGGTAGCCTCATATTAAGCATTGTAAACTCCTTTTTATGGTAGCTTCTATGTCATAAAGAAACAAATGTGATCTCTTTTTTTAACTACCATCTAACTTAAGTTCTCATTTGCTATAATTTGTAGTGGCATTTTGTTGGATATAGTTTAAATTTTATATTAATTGGTAGTGAAAAACTTGCTATACAATGACTCCCTTCATTCTCCAAGCAACATTATCTTTCTAATCAATGACACTTACCTCAAAAACTCGTGATCTATAATTTCCTTTTCTCGATAGCTTTAAATAGTAACTCTGCAATCTCCTTTCACAACTTTCTATTATAAATTTTCTCTCTTTTGAATTCATGAGGATAGGAAATTTTATAGCTCTAATACCATATAAAAAATTTGGAGAGCATAAATTGATATTGTACTTTTCTACTATGAAAATATATATCCACAGATCCTTAAATACTTGTATGGATAGGTGTGTCTCTTACATGAGGAATGATACTTGGTAACCAAATAAAGTTTATATTTTTAAGAAAGGATTATAGTATTCCCTTGTTATTATACATCCTCAACCACACATGAAGATAGACGTGAAAATTTTAGTTATGAATTCACTGTGTACAAAAATGGTTTTCTACATTTAGGATCAAGAATATTAACTTGGTGGAGATTTTTGAGGTTTTAGAAACCTCATTATAGCATGATATTCTTAACCCAATAAAAATGTGAAGTTATGGCACCACGTGAAGTTATGGATTGAGCCTCTCGGATATGAGGTTATTGAGAAAGATGTTGAAGGATACATTGAATTATTGGTGAAGAGCCCTTAGAACCCATCCTTACCTAGACATGTTACATTTGAGAAAAAATCAATTTAAGTAACTTGCAAATGTCAAAACCTACAAGGAAAAAAAGAGTCAACAAATAAGTAGAATAGTACTTTGGATTGTATCATCTTTCAAAGCAAGAAGTAGAGAAGTTAAGAGAAATTGTTGTAGAAATGGATGATAAAGCATCTTTTACAAGTGGTGAGTCCTCTGGACCATGAAGATAAAAAAGAACAACTTCCAACCCTACCTCTACATTGCCAAAATCATTTGGTACATCTACCATCAAAGGAAAGAAAAAGAAGCCTAGTGCCCAAGTAACAAAAGATGCAATTGCACCTTCTCGACCAAGCACTTGGATAATAAAATGGAAGAATATGCCTCTAGTAGCACCCCTTGCCACCTATAGAAGGAGGAAGAAACAAAAAGAATATAGGGAAAGAAACTTGAGAGCTATTGTATATGAAGAGATTGAATTGGGACTTGAAGAAGAACCATAGTTGACAAGGAATAGAAGTAGTGCCACTACAAGAGGTGAAGGCGCTTCACAAGATCGAAGCACCACAAAAAAGAGGTCTATGGTTGACATCATGGAAACTTCTAAAGAAGGAGAAATAGAAAAAAGAGAAGAAATCAAAGAAATTCCTTTCAAAGCTTGAAATGAAGAAGCCAAAAACTCCTTGGGTAAGAGCTCACTCCCCAATAAAGTTGGATGCCTTAGTTAATAATGTGTTATACTATGATGGTATACTAGAATCAATTGGAAAATTGTATGATTAAGTTGATGAGGAAGATGAGAAAACAATAATTGAATCCATCATATAGTACATCATCATTTTAGAAGTGGACATGAATAACATTAGAAAGAAGGTACCGAGTGTGGTATGAGAGGTGTTAGTGGAAAGAAGGCAAGAAGAAATTGAAGTAGATGACAAGATGAAATCTAATTCTCTAGAGGAAATTAGATCCTCTTTATCTAAAAAGGTCAAAGCCACATTATTTGAAGTGTATACAAAGTAATTCAGAGTGAAGAAAAGGGTCACCATTCTAATGGGAAAACAAAAGGATTGTACATAAAAGCTAGAACAAGAAACAATGAACACAGTAAAAGAAAGAATAAAATAATTGGTATGATTGTAGCTTCATCATCTAGAAAAGCTCAAGATAAGGAGCCTAACAAAGAAAAAGTTACTAATATAGATGAAAATATTCCTTTGACTACTAATTTTCCTATTTTTAAAGAAGTTGTCGAACAAGTGAATGATCATAAGTTGTAGATGGAATTCTATCTTCTGGTGTTTTAGGGAATGTGGTTAATGATACAAAATCTCCTTTGAACATTTTTTCTCCTTTAGAAGACACTAACACTACTACCAACACTAACAATGGAAGTTAGAATACAAAGAAAGAACAAGAAAAGGAAAAGGAAAAGAAAGAAAATAATGTCGACAAACAGAATGAAGAAAATAATGAAAACAATCAAAATGGAGAAGGACAAGGAGAAAGTGAACAGACCAATAAGAAAGATGATGAGGAGAAGAAGGACTAACGAAAGGAAAAGTGAAAGGAAAACCCCTTAAAAAAAAAATATGAAAAAGAGAAAGAAGAGAATCAAGAAGAAACTAAAGTTGAAAGAAATGAAGGATAATCATCTTGTAATACACTCAATGTTATTCTTACCAAAAAAATAAGGATTCAACTGGATATTCCATGATAGTTGTTACAAATCTTGATATACCAACATAGTTTGGATCTTGAAAAGATCTCACCAATTCAAATATTGGAACTTGGAGATGTCTTCCACTCCGAAAGAAAAGAAATCTTAGAGATTCATTGAAAGGAATAATGTTGATTAATGAAGCCATAAAATCTATATATGATGTTACCCCCAGTGCCACTCTTTCTAAATCTTTACTCCTATTGAGAATTTAATATTTTTTGAAGGGAATATACCTCCAGTCTGAAAGAGTAGACTGGAAAAGAAGTTGAGTAAAGGTTTGTTGGAAGGAAAATACTTGAGCTACAAAATAGATGTGCAACTACACATAGCAAGGTGATGGAATGCTTGAATGATGTACATAAATGTGAAGATGAGATCAAGACATTGTTCTTGTATTACATGAGGCAGTCAAATGCCACTCATAGTATTAAGGACTCATTGGACTCCATAGAGACACAAAAATATAATTCCTCTAGAGCTTATGACCCTACTCAAGGTAGAGGCTATTCCTCTTGGACTACCATTATAGAATTACAAACTAATTTTCTCACCTTACAAAGGTAGAAATAAGATGTTATAAGGTAGTTTGGATAGCTTGGAGACTTGGTGAAGTGCAAGCATATACATATATCATGTGTTCTTACTGAAGCTAAAACAGTTGCAAAGATAAACCCAAACCCAAGTACTCTAGAAGAGGGTGAGGAGAACATAGTAAACTTTGAATCATTGTACAACTCACTTACTACAGCCAAAAATATTTGGTTTGAAGGAAAACCTTCTTGACAAGCAATCATTAAAGAGCTATAAAATGCCTCCTCCTCTCATTGAACATTTCCTATAAAATTTTCTTTCATTGTTTCAATTACTTTCACCTTTAAATTATACATATGTTTAGATCAATTTATTTTTTTGGATAACTCCCTAAGGGGGAGTCAATACATTCCTATTATTTTCTATATATGCATCATATTTTGAAGTCTACAACTATGTTACCAAAACACCCTCTTTCGTTGATGTTAAAGGGAAAGAAGTTTTGTAAAATTTGGAGAAAAATGGAAAAGAATGATGTAGAATTATGTAGATGCTTCTGTTGGTTGTTTTTCTAGTACACCTAAGGAACCTCTAAAGAATAGCCAATTCTTATGTTCAAGACCCTTACAGTGAATGGCCAACTCACAAGATTCAGTCAAGGACTAGAATCTTATGCACTTTAGGCTTTGTGGGATCAAGGAGCGTATTCCTAAGAGATATCTAACTTGACATTCTTAATGAATGAAAAATAAAACCACAAATTAGTTCCTATATATGGTAAACAACATCATTCACTCAAAGGTTGGCTAGTTTTAAAGAAAATATCCATTAATCTACCAAGAAGAAGGGAAATGCTTCATAGACATGCCTCATTGTAATTATAATTGAATTTTAAAAAGAATTTGCATTTTTTACTTCAAGACGGTCACTGAATAGACAAATTGATATACCCTTTATGTGAATATTTGAAAATAGACAAGTGCCTTGTTACATAGGGCATTAGAGTCAAATATACAAAGATCAGTAACACATAAATGATTTTAATTCTGATGGAATGGACTACTCTCACAACCAATTTTCATTATGGAGTTCACAACTTCTAGTATATGACTTCTTATCAAATCCTTTGTAAATAACTGCAAATTTATGACCCCATTTAGGAATTTTAATTGATTGCTTGAATCAAAGTGAAAAAAGAGGCATACATTCAAACAAATATTTGAAGATGAATGAAAAGATTCTTGACATTTCACTCAAAATTCACACACATTTACACTAGGAGAGCACATATACCAGGATCATACATTCATTTTCTATATCAGTCATTTCTATAAAACTATTTAAGACAATTACATATGTTCATCAAAGATCAAGATAAGATAATTGTTCTATTTACTATTTGATGCCTAATGTTCTACCTAGACAAGCACCTAACTTGAAGTTTTTGACCTAAAAGAAATCCCCTACAAATGAGCCCTAAATTCCCTTCTATAGAACAAGGGAGCGAACAAGCTACCAGCTCAAATGCAATTTCAATACAAAAATTTCATTTTGTCTTACATTTCACCTACATTTCCAAAATTCCCCCACATGATAATTCAGCTAAGATGGGGAAAGAAAAATTTCCATAGCCATAACGAGGAAGAAGCAAAGTGCCACCAAAATTTTCCCCACCACCAAGCAAGGATTGAAACCAATGCCCATACCACCATGAGGGCACACAGTCAACATTCAATTCCCCAAAATTGTGCCACACATGCAGAGAGAGAAAGCGACAACCCTAGAAATCATTTATCAACACAAAAATTTATTGACTGACACCTTTTCACAAACCAAAAGACCCCTTACTAGCAAGACACACTCCCCAGTACACACGACCACTTCTAGTAGTAGCAAGGGTTGGGGATAAGACTTCAACCCATTCTTTGACCTTATCTTCTTTCATCATAACAACATCCCTCCCACTTAAAGTAATAATGGCCAAAGGAGGGAAAGATAGCACCTCCACCTTAGGGGATAGAGCTCAACCCAAGGTTGATAGATACCAGAAATAACTGGAATCAGTCTCCATCTCAGTTTCCTCTTAGCTATTGGTAACATCATTAGGAGAATTTTTTTTATCAAATGAGTTGTGTCCATACTGAAGCTTCCTATGAGTCTTGCTAGAGGGCCTGGTAGCTTCTTCTCATTTTGTTCCTACCTCCTCCAAGCTCTCGGCCTAGTCTTTCAATTGTTGGATGCATCTTGCAATCATCGGTGAAGATTCCTTCTCCCGGGTATCCTCATGATCATATTGCTTTTGTCTTGGGTCTCTATTGTGGGGCTTTTGTTACCAGAACCAAGAAAAACTTTGTACCAAAATTCATGAAGAACTAAGCTTGCTCATTTTGCAACTAGAAAATAGATACTCTCAACCTCGACTCTCTGCAATACTTGAGGATTTCACAACTTAATTGCTATGGAGAAAATAGCAACTCATCACTTGTATTTATTAAGCAAGCTAATGTTATCGATTACAAATGCTAAATGAAAAACACAAACACAAATTGGGTAGTTCATTGGCATGTGTATTGTCATCGTTTAATTCTCAAGTGCATTGAAATCTGTAGATTGCACTTCGTGATTGGGAACAATTAAGTTTCTGCATGCATGGAGATCAATTTGATAACACCCATAGATTGTATATCATTAATTCCCACTGGTTACAGAGTGAAAAAAACTATCACATGTTGTTCTATTAGCATTGAATATAGGCCATTGATCTTATGCCAAGATGGAAAATCAAATGGCTCCATTTAGGTCGACTAGGATTAAAATATAACAGTGCCTTTCTCATGTGTCCTCGACCAATGGAGTTCACCCACATTGGATGGAAACTTCCTTGTTAGTGGGATCCACCCATCTCACAAACTAGGTAGATCGGTCCATGTGTCAAGATCTCACTAATCTTGTTGCTTTTAATAGGGGTTCACTTTTTTCTAGCGAACCAACAAGGAATGGTGGAGATTATTATCAAGATGTGATCTTGACCATCAGTAATGGAACCACGAGCCATAAACTTGGAAGTGGAGATTGGGCCCCACATCCATATGAAGACACATGTTTTCATTTCAATGACCTCATGACTTTTAGCAAGCCAAAATTTATGACCTGCGAGCTGGCGGGGTACGGTCAGGATCTCTTCCCGCAACCTTGAATCTTAGAACCTACACACACAAGGTTATCATTTAATAAAGGGAATTTGTTAGGCCGATAGTGACATGACCCTCAAAGGCTGACGAATTAAGCTTAATTCAATAGGGGAAAATTAAGACCCCACTTAGGAAAAGACTAAGGTTGATAGGACAATTGATGACCAGTGCTTCTAACCAAAGGGGTCAATAAACAAATGTGCACAATAATTCAAAAGATGACTTAAGGAACCATAGACCAGTATAGTAGGTCAACGTACGATTAGAACACTTGAGTTATTTCACAAGCTAAAACCCTACTTACCCATGAGGACAAGGGTTTTAAAATGCAGGATGAGAAAATTCTTTATAATTTTATAAGCTCCATTAGTGGTTCATGGTCGGGGATGTATACTGCCAGTGGGTAGAGTGAGAATTTAAATCTCAAGTTGATGTAGACCAAGGTAGAAGACCAAAACCTAGGAGCTTACCTAGACAAGGAAAGTAGACACAACAAAAAGAAAACAAACTAGAGCAACCTATGTACACTATTTACAAAATACGCATGGAAATTCATTTCTAGAAGGTGGAGACCCTAGGCCCCCAAAACATAGTGACAATTCTTTCCTCTATCAAAAACTTTTGCCTATTTTACTTGTAGTGAGTCTACATGAACATTATGCAATCCCAGGTTATCAACATCATCATAATAAGCACTGCCTATGATACTTGAAGTAGTATTGTCACATTTATTCCTCTCTTTCATAGGTTCATCAAACTGGACCGAGAAGGTGAAACTCCCAAATTCCACACTGTCATGAAATGTACAATCATATTTCTCTTGTTCATGAAACCTGAAAAATCTCATAGACACTTTGGCTCAAACTTGACTAGTCTTCTATGAGTTCAGAAAAGAAAACATGATCATGCCTATTGTCAATTTGTTTATCACAAGCGTTTTCCTCATGAGATGGAATAAGTTCCATGATTAGGTCCATAAGATAAGGAGTTTCTATAAAGAACTCCATTGCAGCTTCATACTAATTTGTATAATTCCTTTGGTTACTTATTCCTTTGAACTACTCCTCGCATGGATGAAATAATGCCACAATGTTTGCATACTTTGCAGAATGATCAAATAATTCTTTCTCCTCAACATAAAATAATGCTACATGAATATTCATGCAATCATCATGTGAAACCAGAGTAGCTAATATTTCAATTACATCTTCAAGTACACAACCTGTCATGAAAGGAAAGTCAGTACAATCATCGACATCCTTTTGAACATCTATGTTACATCCAAAGTAGATGTTATAGTCTTCAACTTCCTCCTTATATAAAATATTATCACACTTGGATGTCAACAAATCTAAATCAACCTCTAGGTGCGTATCAAGTACAGTTTTCTCAATTACATGTAGGGAAACCAATTCAATAGTGTCTACATTGTCATAACCTCCATTTAGTTTGGAGATTATCAAGTCAGGTGTAATATTTTTGGAGGCATAGTTGTTGAGCTTAATATCACCTTGATTTTTTCTTGTAGCATCCATAACACATCCACTATTAGTGTCTGCCAAATACTCATAAGGGGCATGTTCAAAAAGAGGATTGCTTCTAAACCAATAAGAATTATCATTTATAATCTCTTAGTCTAGTGCAGGTTCATTGAACAAGGGATTTTTCCATACATCCATGATAATTAGATGTATCTCATCATCTTTAATGTTAGGATCCCAACAACTCTGATTATCAATATACTCAAAATTAGTGTAGTCACTTGAGGGGTAAAGGGAAGCATTCTCAACATCCTCCTCATCATCTGTATTAAGGACAATGGATCCACATTTAGAGAATTCTTCACATGAGGAAAATTGCTCACTACCTAGAAAGCACACACCCTCCAAGCTATTAACATATCCCCTACTAGAAGCAAGGGATTCCATCTCCACTTCATAAGAAGAATCATATTCAATGGAGGACTGTCTCAGCTCAAGCTCATCACTTTGATTCCTCATTTGTGTCATATTACCAAGACCAAATGTATTCTCATAATAAATTGATGCATGATGAGTGCTTATTGACTCAATTTGTGAGGTTTCACCACATACCTCATGTGTTTTCAAACAACTTTTGACATCCCAAGGAAGATAATTGGGTACCATCACCTTATTTTCACATTCTATCTCTTCATTCTCATCACTATCACATGCATCATCTTCCATGTTGCTTGTAAAATGACAACATTCAACAATTAGCTGCTCAAACTCTGATGCTTCTCCTTGATCTCTTAGTTTCAATCTAGGATTCTCCTCATTCTGGCAATTATTTCCCCCATTCTAGAAAAAAACTATGGGTACATGACCATTCTCAATTTCTTCCATAGTGTTAATCCAATCTACTAATTGATCAAGGCTATGGGGCTTCTGATCCTTAGACCACTGGCTCGATCCTAATATGTAGGCCTCACAAAACAAATTAATACACATTAGATCATTAGGCCTGAAAGTCTTGGGTATCTCCATCAAAACATCTAAGAATCTTGAAAACAAGTCATATGGTGACTCATTTCCATGTGTCTTCATTTCATACAACTTTCCAATAGAAGAAATCAAATCATTCCTTCCCATCCTTGGTTGATGTGAGGTTTTTTCTCGCTCATGCTTTACATCTTTGGGAAGTAATGTAGATACAACATCTAAAATCTCTTCTTCCTAACAGATACTTTTGTTTCTTGATGAACTTCACTTAGTAGATAGAATTCTACTAGAGCTAGTTATGCTAGTCATTGTAGGTCCCCTCATAATTGAGTATTTCAAATTATTCTCAATATTCATGGCCTCTTGGTAAACTTGTTGTAAAGTAGCAAGCTCTTTATCCCTTAGCAAGAAACTCATTCTTCTATCAAATGCTCCCAAATATAAGGTTGAAATCAGGGACTCGGGTTCCCCTTTATCCCAAGAAATTTCTATGAAATTCCTTCTTGCAACACTTGGGTTTATCCTTTCACAAAATTGACAGATGAAGGTTTCCTTAAGATCATTCCAATAATATATAGAGGAATCAAGTAGAAAAGAGAACTAGTCTCTTGCATCTCCCTTCAGAGATTGAACAAATAACTTCATAACCACCTCCAGGTATGTGCAGGATCATGATGGGCCAAAAAGTCGCAATATGATGGGTATGTGTAGGGTATGTGGCTAACAACTTCTTTTTACCCAAAATTGATGAAACGAAAAGGGTTTTTAAAGGATATTCCCAGCTTTCCACCAAAATAAATTATGCTTTACTTTGAATTTAATAAATTATTATTATTCATTTTCTATTTGAATTATGACTAAAGTCCTAGTTGATAGGCTGATTGAAAAACATCTATAGCTTTCAAATGGTATAATTTTTTTTGAATTTGAAACACACATCACATTCTATGATTCGCATAATATAGGATTAAGAAAAAAAAATGAATTTCATTAAGTTTTGACCAAGTTAAGGTGGTCAGACATATGGGTTTTTTATATATTTTTTAAGTTGTAATAAAAAATTCATAATTAATTATTTACTTAGAAAAAAATTGCAAAAAAATATGCATCACATCGAGACATGAGTCCCTCTTAATATATCTAAAATATTATAAAAAATGTTATCATTTTATTGTGGTTAAGGTTGTCGAGAAAAACCCACTTCTTATTTTTTTGAATTTAAGTACTACTACATTGAAATTACAAATTTTCACCAAATATATTTTTTTTTTTTTTAATAAACCTAGTAGTTTAGAAACTACATTAAATTTGCTATAGATTCTATTCTTACATATTTTTAAAATAATATAGATAACTTATTGAAATTTTTACATCAAGTTGCCTAATCTTATTTTTCTTATTTTTTTGCCACTTAAGGGCCTATTTTTTCCGTGGTGATCCTGCACATACCCATCCTTGCAATCTATCTCATAATCACCCATCATATCAACAAATTCTTGTACATGCTTATTTGTTGATTATGTCTTCTCACCACTGAAACCTTGGAATCTTGTCCCTAATCTTTGGTGGTACAATATTTGGATACCCACCAATATTTTCAAAGTTGATAGCTCTATACCTATCAGTACTGAAGCTGCCTTAATGAGACAATGACTACTCACCTTGCATACTTTTCTCCATAATTAAACAAGTTGACATGAATTGAAAACTTAGTTTTAATTCTTGAAAAGGAATTGTGAATATACTCAACAATTATACAATATTACTTCAATTCCTTTTACAAATATGATCCTAAGCCTCAGGAATGTGTATTTCTTACAAAATCCTACTTAAGATATTAACAATTTAACATGCTCTTTTCATCATAACATTGAAGTTTAACTTTTACACAAAAGCATGCTAAAATATTATTATCATTCCCTCGTCTACTGCTAATTCACTCACTAGGGAATCATTTACTTCTCAAGTATGGAAAATTAATCTTGATCTACCCATAATGCACTTTGAAATTTCATCAAATTCTATGAAAATACCTGGTTATTTGCAACAGATAATTGTTCTTTTCCTTCTTAGATTGTAGATCTAATCAACTGATATGTGCATTAATAGGTTCTTTGAGTTAAAGTCACCACCTCCTTCCAGAGCATTGAACTTCAATTGAGATGAAGTTTCTTTACGAGCAATATATATTTTGGGCTATCTTACATATGTAGCAGAGTCACATTTAGATCCCTCAATCTTTGCTGCATTCAGACTATTTGCCAGGTTTAAGAAAATTGTTATTTTCTAATCAATATTTTTGGGTTCATTTAACCCTTTGACTCTGCATTTCTCATCTACGTTTGGAGGAGAATTCTCCAGGCTAGGAGAGTCACCATTATGTTGGTTGTTTTTCCAGTAAACCTAAGGAACCTCTAAAGAATAGACAATTCTTATGTTCACGACCCTTACAGTGAATGGCCAACTAACAAGATTCAATTGAGGACTAGAATCTTCTATATTTTAGGCTCTGTGGGACCAAGCAGGGTATTCCTAAGAGATATTTAACTTGAAATTCTCAATGAATGACAAATAAAACCACAAATTAGTTCCTATATATGGTAAAAAACATCATTCACTCAAAGGTTGGCTAATTTTCAAGCAAATATCCATTTATCTACCAAGAACAAGGGAAATTCTTCATACACATGCCTAATTGTAATTATAATTGAATTTTAAAATGAATTTTCATTTCTTACTTCAAGTCAGTCACTTAATAGACAAATTGATATACCCTTTATGTGAATATTTGAAAATAGACTAGTGCCTTGTTACATAGGGCATCAAAGTCACATATGCAAAGATCAATAACACAAAAATTATTTTAATTTTGATGGAATAGACTACTCTCACAAAAAATTTGCATTATGGAGCTTACAACTTCTAGTATATAACTTCTTATCAAATCATTTTTAAATTATTACAAATTAATGACCCCATTTAGGAATTTTAATTGATTACTTGAATCAAAGAGGAAACAAAGGCATACATTCAAATAAATATTTGAAGATAAATGAAGACATCGTTGAATGAATTTTGTTTTATAGAACAATTAAGTGAACACACTACCAGATCGAATGCAATTTCAATACAAAAATTTCATTTCATCTTAAATTTCACCTACATTTCAAAAATTCCCTCACATGATAATTGAGTTGAGATGGGGAAAGCAAAATTTCAACACTCGTCCTAAGGAAGAAGCAAAGTGTCATAAAAATTTTCCCCATTGCCAAGAAGGCAACGAAACTAGTGCCCATACCACCATGAGGGAACACAGTCAATATTCAAGGCCTCAAAATTGTGCTACACGCAAAGAGAGAAAGTGACAACCCCAAAAATATTTTATCAACAAAAAAAATTATTGACCACCACTTTCCACAAACCAAAAGACCCCTTACCAACAAGACGTGCTTCCCAGTACACATGACCGATTCTAGTAGTAGAAAGGGTTGGGGATGAGACTTCAACCCCTTCTCCAACCTTATCTTCTTTCATCCCAGGAACATCCCTCCCACTTGGTGTCCTTATAGCCAAAGGAGGGATAGATAGAATCTCTACCTCAGGGGATAGAGCTTGACCTAGGGTTGCAAGATACCAACAGTAACTGGAATCAGTCTCCGTCTTAGTTTCCTCCAAGCTATCAGTAACGCCAATAGGATAATTTTATTGACCATAAGCCACAACCATATCGAAGCTTTCAATGAGTCCTGCTAGTGGGCCCAACAACTTATTCTCATTTTGTTCTTACCTCCTCCAAGCTCTTGACTTGGTCTTTAAATTTGTGTATGCATCTGGAAATCCTCAGTGAAGATTCCTTCTTCGGGCTATCCTTGTGATCACAGTGTTTCTATCTTGGGTCTCTATTGTGGGGCTTTTGTGATTGGAGCCGAGAAGACCTTCATACCGGTATTGATGAAGAACTAAGCTTGCTCATTTTGAAACTAGAAAAGATACACTCTCAACCTCGGCTCTTTCTAATACTTGACGATTTGAAAACTTAATTGCTATGGCAAAAATAATAACTCATCACTTGTATTTATTAAGTCGATGTTATTGATTACCAATGCTAAATGAAAAACACACATGCAAATTGGGTAGTTTGTTGGCATGCACATTGTCACCATTTAATTATCAAGTGCATGGAAATCTAGAGATTGCACTTCATGATTGCCAACAATTAAGTCTCCACACACACAAAGATCAATTTGATCACACCCATAGAGTTTATATCATTAATTCCCACTCGTTGTAGAGTGAAAATGACTATCACATGCCATTCTATTAACATTGAATAGAGGCCATTGATCTTACACTGAGATGGCAAATTGAATGGCTCCATTTAGGTTGAATAGGATTAAAATTCAGTGGTGCTCCACTTATGTGTCCTCATCCAATGGATTTAACCCACATTAGATGGCAACTTCCCTATCAACCCTACCCATCTCACAGACTGGGTAGATTGGTCCACATGTCGAGATCTCATTGATCTCACTGCTTTTAATGGGCGTTCACTTTTTTCTAGCGAACTAGTAGGGAACAGTGGAGATTGTTCATGAGATGTGATCTTGGCCTTCGGTTTTGGAACCACAAGGCATAAGATTGGTAGTGGAGACTGGTTCCCACATTTGTATGAAGACATAAGTCTTCTTTTTGCTAACCTTGTGACTTTTAATAAGTTGACATTTATAACCAACAAGCTAGTGGGGTATGGTCAAGATTGCTTCCTGCAACCTTGAATCTCAGAACCTGCACACATGACAAGGTTAGCATTTAATAAAGGGCCTTTGTTAGGTTGATAGTGACATGACCCTCATAGGATAATGACTTAAGCTTAAGTCATCGAGGAAAATTAAGACCTGAATTAGGAAAAGACTAAGGTCGAAAGGACAATTGGTGACCAATTCTTCTAACCAATGGGGTCAGTAAACAAACATGCACAACAACTCAAAAGATGACTTAAGCAACTAGAGACTAGTATAGCAGGTCAACATGTGATTAGAACACTTGAGTGATTTCACAAGCTAAAAACTTACTCACTCATAGGGACAAGGGTTTTAAAATGCAGACTAAGTCCATTGGGGATGAGAAAATCTTCAAAATTTTATAAGCTCCATTGTGTTAAAGGTAATTTCAAAAATTATATAAAGGGAGAGATCATGTATACTTGAAGTTTTTCGAGGTGTATGTTCTAAATTTTTTAGACTCATTTTTGGAACATGTTTCCATCAATAGAAAAGGGAGAGATTGTTGAAACAATGAAGAAGAAATGCCTAAATGTGTTGGAATTAATGCCAACATTAATTGTTGACAATTTTGTCTAATAGGATAAACAAAATTCATACATTTTAATTCAACATTTTGGTCTAAAATTGCTTGTGCAACAAAATCATCTCAAGAGGTTAGAATATGTTATTCCTTACCGTTAGGTTAATATATGATTAATATTTTAGGTATTTTGGTTTAGCAGGTTGAAAGTTACAAATGATAGAAGTTCAACATCTAGTTTTTTGGCTTATAAAGTGTAATTGGGTAGATATAATATTGTCCGCATTTTCCCAATGTTGAGAATCAATCTTATAAATTTGGGAAATTTCTCATAGGTGTCATTACTATATATATTCTAGATGATCATTAGTGTGTGATTTTTTGGCTTATTTTGCGATTAGCTCTAATTTTTGGTTGACTTAACACATATTATGTGTTGTAAAGGATAAGTATGTATTGAAAATGTTAATAGGACCTATTTTAGGTCCATTCTAACTTAAATCAAGTATTTTCATTTGGGTTGAGTGCGAATATGTTTTTGAATCATTTGTGGAGCCGAAAAAGCTATTTTGAATTAAAATAGGGCTGCATCTAATTAGGCTAACTTAATTTATGTAAGTAGATGTAATTGGATATATATGTGAGACATCTTTAGTAGTAGAAGATACATGACATATACTATGATGTGCAAGAGATATGATATTATGCAAACATGGAATTTTATATGTGTGAGATCAGAATAAGTGCAAAATTATTGTGAATATTGAGTGACTACTAAGCTAAGCAATGTTATGTGTTCAAAGCTTCAAAGGAATTTAATTGAGCACAAGGAAGGTGCTTTTTGTATCATTTCACACATTTTCTATGATGCCACTTTTGTTTTTATATCTATCCTTGGAAGTGAGCCTTATAAGGATAATGTGTCCTGGCACTGAGCGCTGGTAATACCTTATAACTGGTTATAATGTATTGTTTGCTAATCCTCACCATGGTTTTCCCCTTTATTTTATTTTCACGTAAATATCCTAGTGTTCATGTGTTATGTGATCTTATGATTCCTTGCATTCCTTCATTTATTGTCGTATTTAGATACACTTTGTTAATTGGACGGTTAGTGAGTAGTTGGTCATATAGAATATAGATTCATTCCCACCCTTAGTATACTAGGTTTTCAACACATTTCAAGAGTAGACACATGTTATCTAAACCTACCTATCCTCTCAAGATGGAATCTCATCATCTAATACAATCCAAAATCCATCAAATCCTAAGTGTAAAGTGCATCTAATTTTTAAATAATCCTTCAAGTAAACTATCAACAATGCTACCAATCAACCAATCCTTAATCTTTGATACTTGAGATCATCTATCAACAATTAATATTTCCAAATTCATATACCTATTATCATTGAAATGAAATTGATTCGTCTCATCATAATACCACTATAGAGAAAATATAGAAATTAAAATTTTGCATGCCTTTGTGTCTATCTAAAACCTTGATCATGATAACTAACAATGTCAACTCATTAAATAATTTAGTTTACCATAATCCAATTTACTTAATTATAGTAATTAAATATATGTAATATTCAGTTAATCTATGAAAACTATTTTCCAACAAATATTCAAATACTAAACTAAATCTAGAAAAAAAATTACTATATTGATTTTTTTTTAAAAAACTATGAGAGATCAATCAAACCAATCAAAATAGTTAATAATGATAAAAAAAATTAATAAATACATCAAGTAGTTAAGAAATTGATCAAATAATTTAATAAATCAATCAAATGAGTTACCTAATTGATAAAAATAGTTAGCAATATCAATAATTGAATTTAACTCAATATTAAAAAGGGAAAAATTAGCTAAATTTTTCATCTCTATCATTAAAATTATATAAATTAAGATATATACATAACCATGTTCATCTATCTTATTAAAAGTATATAAATTGAAACAAAATCCAGAATTTCCTTCTCCCAAGTTTGGGCATGTTTATGTTGTTTCAAATAGAGAAGAAAATATTTTATCATTTCCAATGCACACAATTTAGTTAAGGGGTATTGTGTTGATTTTTCAATTCATTATGTGTTTTAAATTCATCTTTCTACTCTATCAGATGGAGTGTTTGATTGAACTCAAGAAGTTTCCACTTTTCTTTCTAAAAATTTCTTTCGAGTTGATTTTTAATCTAAAAATTAGAAAAGAAAAAAAATTCCTTTGTAACAATAGGGATAGGGATGTTCTAGATTTAACATTAAAAGCCTTTTATTTCTTTAGAAAGCATTATTCCAAGCACATTGTAACAATTAATAATTAAAAAAATGTAATATAATGATTAAATTATTAATTATGAACAAAACATAGTGTTTTTAAAACATACGATAACCACCCCTTTGGATATATTTTCATCCCTTCTTAAATTTAAGGGAGAATATTTTCAATGAATGATAAGTAAATTTGTGAAGCTCAAATATTACATTGTCACCTAAGTGAAATTGAGGAGATTTATCTATTTTCTTAATCAACATTTATGTAAGTGTTCTCAATGAAATGACATTATTTGTGGCTCTTACCATTATGATATTTTCACATAATTTATGTATTTTTATATTTTATCTTATTCATTCCAAATCTAGTTATAGACAACACATTTCAATTATAACAGTTATAATGTTGCAACTAAAATAGTTCCCTATAATTCTCCCATTTACTCTCTTGTTTTGAATGAGGGTTTTTTTCTCATTTCCCTTGTTTGTGATGTAGGGGAGAGGGGCCTATAGTGGAGTGACGTTCAATAGTGGGCATAGAAGTAGTCTGCAGTAGGCCTCATAGTGGAGCACCTTAATATCCAATTGCAAAACACTTTTTATCCATAAAGTACACAAACTGACAAATCATGTGATGCCACATCAACCCACCAATAAAACATGACTTAGTGCACCACTATTCGTCTCACTTTTTTTGGGAGCCTTTTTGGATAACTCAACAAAAAGCATGTGGATGTGGCATCACATTTGATGATGTAGCCCTAAAATGAAATATATAAGCACATGATTTGCCAAATAAGTTGTTTTACAAAATTGGGAGTGATTTGAAATTTCCAACTAAGATTTTGAGAGATGCAAAGTTAGGGTGTTCCACTATGGGACCCTCTCCCCCAGTGGTAGATCTGTTTTCTACCATTAGGGATCCACATGTCGACACTCTGATGCATGATTATCATTATTTTCATGAGCTACCTATTTTTTCTTTCACCTATGGGTATTTTTTCATCAATATCTTTTGGTGGGATGTCTACAACCCTTAAGGGGTTAATTAGAATTAATATGTTCTACCATATTCTATTGAGGTTTATTTTTCTTATCTTGTAAAGTAAATATTGAATTTGATGATTGACCATCAATATCTCTTCTTATGTTCAATGGAGTTGGTTTTGTAGTGGATGACGTTGGGTTGGTTGCACATGGGGCCTCCTCCTCTCTCATTTTCTTGAGTGCGCAATAAAACACTATCCTCAAAATGCTTTAGACTCTTCTACTATTATGGAGGTGAAGGGAATAGTTATGGATAAAGGTTTTAAGCTACCTCTTCCATTTTTATTTTTTCTCTTGTGGTGTCTATACGAAAGGAAGTGATTGACCAAGAATATTTTAGTATGGGTTTTGATTTGTAGTTTTTTTCCTCTGGATCTCTCTCCTTGATTTAGATTGATGAATTCCTAAGCATTGGAATCTGTTGGTTGAGTGTAATATAGATATTGAACCTTCATATAAATGTTATTTTATGGATTTTTTATTCTTCTAATGATAAATATGTTTTTCTTCATGGTGGAGATTAGATGTGTGATATGTATCCTCTCCTTATTAGCACTTGGTCTTCAGTCTTCAACTCTTTGAAGTATTCCATATAAATTGAAACTTTTTAAGCGAAAATACCTTATCTCACCTTATATATTTGGTGTACTTTAGCCTTCATGGATATTGGTAATTCTATCAATTGATTCTTGGATTTGGAACTTGCTTATAAGAACTTCACTTAGACCCATTTTTCTCGAATATTGATGGAATTTAATGTGTCAAAATCTTTACCTAGTGAGGTTGTTTGACATGTTGATGACTAATATTGGTCTTACTTGGTGGATTATGAAGGAATTTATTTTAATTGTAGGAATTAATTCTCTACTATGCACTTGGCCTCTGTTTGTTCCCATAGTTCTCGTAATTGTCTTCTTTAACTTGGTAGCAAATTCTCTTCTTGACCATCTTATGATGTATCCTAAAGAGTCAATTTCTTATGGGCATCTTGAGTTGTTCTTGTCCATTCTTGAAACTCCTCCCACTATGCCTAGTGTGTTTCCTTCTTGTTACTTGGTTAATTTTTGTGATGATCAACAAATTGTTCATATTTCTCCTTTTCTACCTTCTACCATTGAAGATAAATTGATTTCTCTAACAATGTAGATTTTTAATCAAAAAATCCTCTTTGATCCTCTAATTTTGTAGAACCTTTGGATGAGCCCTCTAAGTATGCTTCTCATCCCTCTTCTCTTCTATCTTTTGATTTGGATGTCAAATTTTGATGAATAGTCATATAAAGAAGAAAGAGAGGTCCTCCCAAGTTGGTCTCTCATTTACACTCTAATCCTATGGGTGAAAAGATGCATATAGTTGGAACAAGCACTGGTTTGTCTTGATCCTTTTGATCTTCTTGGATTTTTTTTATTCTTTGTTTTGCATTTCTCTTCTTCTTCTTTTGTAATAGAGCTTGGGCCTTGTCAAAAACCCAACTTAATAAAAAGAGTGATTAAATTATAATAGACTTATATTATTAAATGCACTTTATTTATTACAATTTCAAAATAGGCAAGCTAAGTTATGAAGAGTCATCTATCAACATTGAATTCTTGATTAGAAAATAAAACATAATTGTCTAAAGGGGCTAAGATTTGATTGTTAGGTTGTAAGACTTATAAAGAAACACATTAAATGAAATAGTCTTATTATATTTTTTCAAGGTCAAAGAGATCGTGACAATATGCAATGAAATTATGAGGTCCAATAATAATACAAACTCATATAATTAAAACATATCCCTATAAAAAATGCACATCTTAACTTATTGAAATATTAAAATATGAACTAATAAATTTAATGATCAAAATGTATTACAAAATCTATCGATTATTTTCTCTTTTATAACTAATTAAATAAAATAATAGCCTACATATGAACTAAAACTAAAAATATATAACATCTTACAATATAATATTCATCTACAAACTATACTCATCACATAACCAATCACAAAGTTCATACTTTCCTACCATACTTTTTCTAAGATTAGAGATTGATTTTACCATGGCATTTAATTGTTTGATGTGTTCTGCATTAATTCTTTGCATTTCTTCTTCACCACATGCGTTTCCTGCAAGAGCACACTTCGACTGTCGACTAAGTAACTTCTCTAAATTTTCCTGTAGAAATCAAGAAAATAAATGAGTGGGATCCCAAAGCCCAATTTATATGTAGATTAAATAAGGAATCTATATTGAAGTATATTGTTTTACTCATACACACCCGAGCTTGACGTAGTAGCTCATTGCAATATGGCTTGCCTCCATTTTTATGAATTACATCTTCTATTTTATTCAGTAATTCACATCGTTGTTGATCCTTCTGTGGTGGTGATGTGCTCTTATTATTGAATAGCACCGTTCTCATATTACAGCGGCGTAGAACCTCCTGAATGAAGGGTCTAGATGTTAGCATAATTTTAAAACATAAACTTCCTTGAATAACTTGTATATCTATCTTAGATTTTTTATTTTTATTTTTATTTTTATTTTTTTTTGTGGGCTCATTTTACACTTTTTCTAAAACACTTGAACGATATAAATATCGTTTCATGAATAGGTTTTCTAAAAGGAAAAATAATGTTAGTATAGATAATTTAAATATATTCAAGTGGATTTTTTGTTTCTGGATAATTTTATAAATATATTTGATTATCTTTTATTTTCAAATTTAATAAATAATTTCTTTTATATTTCAAATACATATGAATAGTGTCAAAATTTTATGAAAATTATTTATTTCAATAATTTTATATGATATTTTATTTTTTCAAATGCATAACTTTTTCTTTAAATTTACCTTTACTTAAAGAGTTGTTATTTTCATAACTTTGAAAAAAATATTTTATTCTAATTGAAAACTAGTTTCTTTAAAGAATTATAATAAATTTGTAAAATCAATATAAAAAGAACCATTTTAATATAAATCTTAACTTGTAATTATAATAAAGCAAACAATAAAAAATATAATTTAACTAGACTATTATTTAAGTCATGCCAATTTTAAAAAAAAATTCTTGTCGTTTATTTTTATCTTGAATTTTTTGTTT
>VDFB02000958.1:0-59412 GCA_007258455.2 Sequoia sempervirens | reverse complement strand
GCCTATAAATACCTAGTCTTTTCACCATTTGAAACTATAGAAAAGAAGAATTAAAATCTTGAGAAGCAAGAGATCATTACATTCCACCACATACATTTGAATTTGTAGGTTTTCAAACTTATTTGTAGATTTTATCAAGTCCTATTTCATGATTGAAGATTGATGCCAATAGAAGAGTATGATGGATTCTAGGTTTAGGAGATGCATTTGGACATTTCCTTCAATCTAATGACTTGTTTCCTAAGTGTTCTCATCTTCAAGCTTCATCCTACTTGCAACCTAAAGAAAGGTATCATTACATTTCAGATTTCCTAAGGGTGATTTGACTTTATCTTAGTTAGATTTTGTAGACACTCAAAAATATCCCAAATCTATAAGCAACATTTTATCACCGATTCGTCTTCTTCCTGCTATAATAAAATAATTTTATAATTTAATTATTTTTTGATGTCATAATTCCTTTATTAATTAAATAATTCTTAATTATCTAATTAATTCACTTTTCCTTGTTCTAACTTTGATTAATTTAAATAAATATGATTTTTTTTGAATTAAGTCACTAACTTATCCTTTTCTATCTATAATTAAATAAATATTATTTATTTAATTATTTATTGTAATTTTCCTCTATAATTATGTGATTATTTTTAATTGTATAATTATTCATTAGCCTTTTCTTGCCATAATTAATTAAATTTTATTTATTTAATTATTTATCACATTCGTATCTTCATAATTAAACAATTATTTTATTTATTTATCATTTATCTTATTCCTTTATTAAATAATTATTTTTAATTATTTAATATTTAGCATTCCACCTTTTCTTCTATAATTAAATAATATTTTTATTGTTTAATTATTCATCTCACATTTCCCTAAATTAAATAATGTTTCTTATTATTTATTTTATCTTTTTCCTAGCTAAACCTTAAATCTCAACTACTTTCTTGAGTTTTGGTCCATTCATCCCTATCCTTGTCTCAGTCAACCTTATTTGTTGATCACCATACCTCATGATCTAATCCTATCCCTTCATTTGAATTGGGATTTCCATAAAAGCAAGCCATTGTCTTCATTTCAGCCTTACAACCATAATCTTTGAAGTGTTGCTGTCAAGAGATCAAGCTCATTGAGTATATTACATATGACATTTATGAGAACAAATAAAGCAAAATGGAGAAGAGCAATGGGGGTGATTCAATTATGACATAGAGATTTGAGGTTTATTTATTTATTATTATGATTTCTATGTTCATTTGTACTTCATTATTGGATTAGGGCCTTTATTGCTTGGATTAGATAGTTGTGGTTGCTATTATTGATTCATGCATATTCCCTCGAAATCTAAAACCAAGTATCTACATTTGGTGAACCCAATGTGGACTAGCGAAATTGTCAAAATTTTAGTAAAATTATGATTTTCAGGAGTCCACAGTAATCAAGTTATAGAACAACACAATTCAGATTTAAAATATCACAATCTTTGTATGACACACCAAAATCATTTTATTACAGAGCCACAATTGTTTCCCATGACTATGCACTAAATGTTATTGTTCAAAATATTGAATTATTGAATTATTACAATTCTAGGGCACTTTCTGGGTTTGTGGTTATTGTTCTGATATTCTAATAGCTTGTTAAGATCATATCCATCATCAATTTTTCTATTTTTTTGGTCAGATTTATGTGTTTTTATAGCTTAGAGTTTTTGTGTTGCAATCATTTGATATAACATTTCAATTGTTTATCCAAGTATTGTGGTCAAAATTTCATTCATCATGATCAACATCTTCTTTTATGAAATCATCTATTCTTGCATCATTCCTGTGCAACACATTTGAGCCTCTATGCACTGCAACTGAATGTCATAACAAAAAGAGGGTATAAACTTGAGATTTTCATTTTATGGGTTTTGCATTCATTAGGGTAGAGGGTTTTTGTGTTATTGATATTTGATCAGTAGCTTGTGGAAATCATTGGGAGAAGACATTGTTATCCAAACTACTAATATAATTTGTTGTAGGGTTCCATTGTGTGTTTGTGATTTTTAAAGTAGGAACATTTGGAATTGGTGCTTAAAAAGAAAAAGTTTCTTCCATGTTGGGTGATTTTGCACATTATGTCAATCCTAAGAGTTTTGTGTATGTATCCTCTCCCCTTATGCTTCTTGTGATCTTGGGTGCAAGAGAAACACATAACAATCTTTTAGTAGGCCTGTCTTTGAGACACATCTTAATGGAGAACTCATTGGGAATGACCCAAAGCATGTTTTTTGGGTAAGCTATATCAAAGGGGTGAAGAAAAAAGTCAGTAAATCTATCCATTGAAGTACACCACATGTGTCAATTTTAGTGTGGATGTAGGGGCCACACAGAGGTTGATTAGAGGCTTAAGTTACTAACATTAAATTGATGATGTTCACTGAGTCATTAGAATCTTCTTGTTTTTAGAGACCAAGACTTGTTTGGCCATCTATTAGTGTGGTGCAAGGGATGTGGATCGTACCTTGAAGCTACGTACCATGTTTTTCCATGGTTGAGGTGTAAGGTGTCTTGCTAGAGTTTACACTCTTTCAAGGTGAGGGGTATCAAGGTAGTCCATGATCTTGGTATACCTCATTCACCCAATCCTTGGATGAAGATTTAAAATCACCCATAAAAAGGAGAGGTACACCCACATTAGTAGATAAACCCTATTATTCCTTATGTTGTTCTTGTCTTAATTTTTTGTGAACCAAGGCCAAGCAAGTTTTATGGAAGAAAAAATGCAAAAATGCTTGAGTACCAAGAAATCCAAGAGTCAAAACTATCCAAATTTGTTTCCCAAGTGTTTGCTGTGTTTTTATGATCAAATTCAAACTTTCCAAAGATAGAAAAAGACATAGAAAACATAAAATTAGGTTCCAAGAGACTGTACACTACAATTGATGGAAAATACAATGTATTGTCAAAATTTGCATTTATCTATGCAACACAATTGACCAGTCCTACACCACAATTGGCTAGATTTTTACATTACATCTATGGCTTAGAACACCACAACTATTAGGATCATTTTTTGGGGGGAAATAAATGTACACTCAACTTTTAGTTTCCTTACAACTTGCAGTTGTGCACCTAGATCAGAGACATGTTAGGTCTAGTCACTCTATCTATAGAATTTCATATTTCATCTTAGGTCACCTTGGATAGTCCTAGTTTGCATCCATTGCATCCTAGCATCACCCTTGAGTCTTGAGATTAGGACGCTTATCACACTATTTGATAGACCATTAGTTTCATTTCTAGGTGTCTTAAACTTATCATACCTCTTATCAATTCTATCTCCAGGTTGGGCCTATAACTCATGTGTCTAGTTTCGGTTCACCTTTGGTCAAACATAATCATCATCTTGGTCTATCTTCTTGAGGTCTTGACATTTAGCCTTGTCACTTTGGTCCATCATAGTTTTCTTAGCATCCTTATTTAGGGTTCAAGGGTTCATATCCATCCCAAGCATAGTCATAACCTCATTGTCACTTTTGCATATCACAAACTTGGTCATAGTTTACATTATCATCTTTATAGTCCAAAAATCCAAAAGCATAGCATAGTCTCATTACCATCCTTCCTTTTCATCCTTATTTTGCATGTCCATCCTATTTTCACACATACCAAAAGTCTCATTATCCAAGAGTCACAAGTCTTATATGGTATTGAATAGAGCACAAAGGAAACAAAGAGAAATGGATTCCTCATATGATCCCTATTACAATCCAACTAGCAACATGAACTTTGGGTCAAAATCAAATGCACCTCAAACAACACAATATGGAACACCAAACCCATTTAAAAATTTCATGTTGAAAGATGTCAACCGACATTTAACACCCAAAGAGATTGAAGCGGCTTCCCAAGATCCTAAGATAGTCATAGATGTAGAGGAGCTAGTCAATGCAGATCTTGATAAGTTCTTTCTTGATTTTTCTCAAAAAGGTGCTAAGCTTCCCTTTGGCTTTGAAACTTCCAAAATTGTAGAGGGAATAACACAAATGAAAACTCAAGGTCTTGATCAAAACATGTTTTCACAAGGTCAATCATCCTCACAACAAATGCACACTATTTTTTCTTTTGGGGGAGCAACATATAATGTGACAACTACACACACCCCTCTCCTCAAAAATTTTGTACACAAAGAACACATGCAATATCACAAGGGCCAAATCCAACATTTGGCATGGGAATGACTTTTTCAAACCCATTTAACACTCAAAATACCACACCATCAACCAAAAAAAACCAAAATCCCCCACACAAGGAAAGAAGGGTCCATATTGCCACATCAAGAGTGCCAACCCAAATGACCAATGCTACATTAGACATAAAAATGTCTTTTGGGTCGAACATGAACACTAATTGACCTTCATGATAACAACATGTCACTCCAAATGCAAAATTAACACCCTAATTCCAACATACCAACCAAGGTCCATCACACCCACATGTCACACCACAATTCCAAAACACCAATTAAGGTCTATCACAACATGTCACTTCAAATACCAATTTAATACCATAGCATCAAACCAATACCAATACCAATACCATGTTCACACCTCACTACCAACAAGGCAACCAAAACCCTTTGCAACAAAACACTGATCCAAACCCAACATACACATCCAACCAAAATTTGTCATACAACACTCTCCATACCCACACCAACACTCACATACAAATTCAACCAAATGTGCAAGGTCAACCCACCATGGAAATTGTGATGCAAAGAATGGACACAATGCAACAACAAATGGAAAACATGTAATTGATTACAACCAAGAATACATATTCAATGAAGGAATTGTATCCTTATCCCTTTGATAAGAGCCTATACATGCCACCTTTCCCACCCTACTTCAATGATCCAAGCTTGAACAAGTATAAGGGGAAAGGAGATCCAGTAGAACACACAAGAGAGTTTAACATTGTAGTATGGACATTGCCTATGAGCTTACATATTTGATGAGATTGTTTCCTTGTATCCTTTTGGGGCAGGCTCTAGAATGGTTCACACATCTTCCTCCCAGGATGCAAACATGGAATGAACTTGTTGACAAGTTTATTACACACTTTTCCTACATAAAAAGTGACATGACCCTAGCGAAATTATGCACAACCAAAAAAAAAAGAGATTCACTTAAATCATTTTACCAAAGATGGAAAACCATGTCTAGAAAATGTCCTCGTCACATACCAAAAAGATAGTTGGTTCCCATTTTCATAGAAAACCTCAACACAAAATTGATGATCCAACTTCAAATCCAATGTTGTACCACATTTGAAACTTCCATCAAGAAAGCACTTGTGGAAAAAGGTCTAGTCAAAATCTTCAGGGAAAACTAGACACTCCTAATGAAAAAGGTAAATTCTAGTCAAGAAACATGAATGTCACCAATGATGGGTAGTTGATGCCAAAGTGATTAACCAAGTTCACCCCACCATTCATCTCAAAGGTCCCTATACACAAAACAATACAACACCCAGTCAAGATCAAGCAACCAACATAGTCCAAAATAATCAACAACATAGAGGTCCCCCATGAGCTAAATGAATATAAACACCCTTAGGGGAACCCATTGAGTCAGTCTCAAAGAAACTCCTACAATCCAACATCCTTAAACTTCGAGACATTAAACCATACAAACTGACACTATTCAAACCAAATTGGTGGAATGACAATGAATATTGTAAGTATCATTGTGGAAAAGGACATATAACATCATCATGTTGGACACTTAAGAACCTTATCCAAGACCTTATTGAATAGGGGGAAATTTCAATGGATAATTCAAAAGAAAAAAATAAATTTTGGTCATACCATATTCAAGAATCCCTTGGAAGACCATGGAAAGGGAAAAGCCTTTGGTCTAGGGAACACTACCAATAATAATGCCAATTATACCCATGTCACATATGATTATACTGTCAACCACATTTGGGCCTTTGATGACCATATTGTTACCATTACTATCAATACAAAATTGGAATACGTCATTACCACTCACAGAGCTAAAGTGACCTTTCACTTGTTAGGGTTATAAATGGCAGATATCTTACAATTAAATATAGATTTAATTAATAAACAAAGAAATTAAAACACACAGAATAAATCATAACACAAAGAATTTAACGTGGTTCACCCAATCTGGGCTACATCCACCAAACCACAACCATCCAATACTTTTATTATCTAGTACAAAACTTATTACAATATTGTGAATAATTGCATTTTTCATCATACTGTAACACCCATACGAACCCCCTTTTAACAAGCTTAGAAGCTTCCAGATTTTGGGTTCTACAAAATCGGATTTTTCCTTTTTCATTGATTTTTCCCTTTTTTGGTGATGACGCAAAAAAGTAAGAGGAAAATTTTTCTCGGGGGCTACCACCACATACCAACATAAGGGCCACCTCCAATCCACCAACAAAAACTCAATATAACCTCCCAGACCATCTAGGAAAGACTCCCACACATATATCCATTCTAGAGTTTCTTCACATATCTCCTGAGCATAGGGCCATTCTCGACAAAGCTTTTTGTAGGAGATATCCATTCCCAATGACCTAAATGTAAACCAATTTTAGGCCATGGTAGGATACTTAGCCACCACCCATCACACCACATTTTCCAACCAAAATATTTCCATGCATAAACCAAACCATAAAGACTCATTGCACCTTGAGGTATACATTAATAAACATAAAATCAGATGAGTCTTGGTAGACAATGGAGTAGGTCTGAACATATGCACTTTAAAATTAGTCACAACATTGGGAATCTTTGAAGATTTTATAGATGAATCTAAGAAAATCATTATCAAGGCTTATGACAATGCTGAGCACTCTAGGCATATAATCACACTTCCCATGAGAGTTAGGCTTGCTGTTCAAAACACAATATTCCAAGTCTTGGATCTGTACTTACCATATAATCTTCTCCTTGGTCACCCTTGGATCCATGCATGAGGGTCATTCCTTCCACATACCGTCAATGCCTCAAGTTTCCCCATAACGACATCAAAATCACTATACTGGGTGATCCCGACCCCTTCAAACATTGTAGTAATCTAAAAGGGATTGTTGAATGTCAATTGCTTATTAATTGATAAGCCTCAACATACAACTCATCACATTACATTAATCCATATTATCTATTCAAATCATCCACTCCATCCACCAAACCATCCAAGCCTAAGATCCAGATCCATGATAGAAGATGTGGTGAATACAACATGGAGAGCCTATTTTGTGTTGGAAAGCTGCCCATATCTCCAAAATATAATGGAAAACCTTGTCCTCACAAGAAGAATTATAAAAATATTATCCATAATCCCCCTACTACATTCACCAAGTGGGATGAGTTGAGTGAAGAGTCTATAGGAAAGGATATTTCTACATGGCTTTACAAAGATGAAGAGGAAAATAAACCTAAACAATTACTAGTTGAGTGATATTCAAAAGGGTTCAAGATCATGAAACAACAAGGTTGTGATGGACATAGTGGTCTTAGCTTAAACAAACATGGGATGATAGAACCGATAACACCTCCTTAGTTACTAAAGAACACTGGGTTAGGGTATGTACCACCAACAGTGAGTCCTCCTAGTACTAAGTTTCCCTTGAGTGAAAATGTTGACACTTCAAATGAAATCAAGACATCTTAGGAATACCATACTAAAAATGACTCCAATGAATGGGAGTGGGATTCCTGCACATCCAGTGACTATGACCTAGCTGAGATTTTCAATGAGCTTGATGTATCCTCACCCTAGTCCAAACTTATGATTGGCTATTCCTAAATCAAAACCTTTTGGGATCTAGATGATACTTGCATCTTTACCATATCTTCCTACTCATTGAGCCTTAGCAATACTGATGATGACCTACCCATCCTTTACCCACAAATAATCGATTGTGATCAACAAGGACCACCAAGTTTAGATGCATTCGAGAATGACCAATCAATAGATGAGTTCATGGGACTTTGAGAAGGGATACCAAGTGGGGATCATAAAGTTGGTTTTATCATAGAACTTGACAACACAACATACTTTGGAGAGTCTACCCCACCCTCTAGTCATAAAAATGAGAAGAATAAAAAGAATAGGTCTCTAGGTGAAAACTGAAAGGTGCCTTTAGACCAAGAAAAAGTAAAAATAAAGGATGCATTTGAAGGTGAAAACCTCTCTGATGTGCCTAAGGATGGAGGGTTGTATAGTCTCCCCATAAATCAAGAGATATCACCATTGCTTGTGGAAAAATTAGAAGCCAATCTTGGTACAAAAGATAATCCTAGAATCATTCATTTTGTAGCATTGTTAACCATCACAGAAAAACCAAAGTTTATCACTTTCTTTTCTAAGAGACAAATTAACTTTGCATGGTCATATGTCAATATTTTTAGGTTGGATTTCAAAATTTTTCTATGCCATTTTGCATTGGTTCCAAATTCTAAACTAGTTAGACATTAATTGAGAAAAATGCACCCATAGATCTCCTTCTTAGTGAAAGAAAAATTGAAGAAGCTTTTGGATGTTGGTTTCATTCATCCCATAGACTATGCATAGTGGATATCAAATCCTATTCCTATCACTAAACCAACTAGTGGAATTAGAGTACACAAATATTTTAGAGATCTAAATAAGGATTTTCCTAAAGATGACTTCATGTTGCCTAGTATTGACATCATAGTAGACCTCATAGTGGGATATGGGATGTTATCACTTATGAATGGTTTTTCAAGATACAATCAAATCAAAATTTCCCCCAAGGATCAACATAAGACTACTTTCACCTATGCTTGGGGTACCTTTTGTTGGAATTCCTTTCCGTTTGGTCTTAAGAACATTGGAGAAGCATATCGAAGACCTATGACTACTATCTTTCATGACTACATGCATACATTTGTGGAAGACTATGTTGATGACTTACTAGAAAAACCCTTATCAAAAGAAATTCATTTAGCAGTATTGGATAGGATTTTCAAAAGGTCAAAAGAATATAAAGTTAGGTTAAATTCAAAGAAGTGTGTTTTTGGTGTCCAATTAGGAAAACTCATAGGATATTGTGTCTCAAAGAGGTATTGAAGTTGATCCTGCAAAAGTGAAAGCTATCATGGACATGCCTCCACCCACAAACATAAGTCAACTATGAAATATACAAGGAAGACTACAGTCAATTCAAAGATTTATTGCTCAATTAGGAGATAAGTGTCACCCATTTCAACACTTTCTATGCAAAGGATTCCCATTCATATGGACTAAACATTGTCAAGAATCATTTCAATAAATCAAGGATTATCTATTGACTCCTCCACTACTCATGCCTCCCATTGATGGTAGACTCCTAATATTATATAGATCAACAACCACATCAACATTCAGGGAATTGTTAGCACATAATGACAATGATGGCAGGGAACAAGCTATCTATTATATTAGTCACACTCTTATAGGATATGAGCTTAATTACAACTCCATTGAACAAACATGACTTGAAGTTGTTTTTTCCACACAAAAACTAAGACATTATATGTTGAACCACAAAAAAAATTCGATAGCTAAGATTGATCCTTTGAAATATCTACTTAGCAGAGAAAATTTGATAGGTCAACTAGAAAAATGGGTTATGATCTTGAGTGGATATGATATAGAATATGTTGATTGTAAGGAAATGAAAGGATAAGTAATAGATGATCAACTTGAAAATTCCACAATGACAACAAATCATCTATAGCATTAAAATTTCCAGATGAATCTATCTTCACATTAAAGATATCTATGATGTGGAAATTGTACTTTGATGGATCTTATAAAAATCATGGTTCAGGAGCTGGTATCCTCTTTGTTACACCTCAAGGGGATTCAATACCAAAACCATACAAAATAGAATTTCCTTGCACAAATAACATGGCTGAGTATGAAGTATTGCTAACAAGAATATGAATGGCTATCAAATGGAAAATCAAGAATCTTCAAGTCTACGATGACTCCCTATTGGTCATTTGCTAGGTTAATGATGAATACGATATATAAGATGAAAAGATCACACCTTAAAAGCATATGGTCGATAGTTTTAAGCTATACTTTGATGTTGTCACCTTTGAGAGAATCCAAAGAATCTAGAACAAAGCAACAGATTCAATCGAATCCATCGGATCTCCTTTGGATATACCTAATAATGTGCCACAATATGAGTTCTTGGTGGAACAACTATTGATCCCCACATTTGATGTCCCCAAATTTAATCTCATGTGTGAACTTGTTGGTCTTGATTCACCTTGGTACAAATAATTTTATGAATACCTACATGACCAAATCCTCCCTTCCAACATGTCCTCTAATCAACACAAGACCTTTATCTGACAAGCATCCAAATATGTCATCATCGGTGATACCCTTTACCATTGTAGTCTAGATAGTACCCTCCTCAGATGTATTGATTCAGATGAAGCATAAATGAATTTACAAGAGGTACATAGTGGTATATGTAGAGCTCACTCTATTGGTCCCACCTTAGCTAAGAAGGCTATGTGAATGGGATACTATTGGCCCTCTATGGAGTGTGATGCCTATCACTTTTTCAAGAATAATCACTAATGTTAGATACATGGGGATATTGTACACACACCTACCTAGGAACTTCATCTGATTACATCACCATGGCCATTCTCTTAGTGGGGAATCGACCTCATGGGAAAGATCCATCCTACCTCCACCAATGGTCATAAGTTTATCCTTGTTGCAAGTGAATAATTTACTAAGTGGATTGAAGCTATTCCAATGACCTACATTACCAATAAGAAAATATACAAGTTCATCCTTAATTACATCATATTTTGGTATGGTGTTCCCCAATCCATTGTCATGGATAACAGTCGTCCCTTCAAAATTTAGGATGTTCATGAACTATGCAAGAGATTCAACATCCAACATCATTTTGCCACTCCATATTACCCCTAGGGTAATGGTCAAGCTGAGGTGTCTAACAAAACTATCCTCAAAATCCTAAAGAATACTATCAATGATGCTGGCCATGACTAGCACATCCAACTCAATCTTGCATTATAGGCTTATCACACCAGCATCCACACTCACATAAGAGCCACTCCATATTCCCTTATTTTTAGATCTGAAGCCATTCTTCTCATTGAGGTCGAGTTGCCATCTTTGAGAGTATCTACGCAACTATTTATTGATGATGAAGAGTATCACATATCCCATTTGCATGGGCTAGAGTTATTAGATGAGAAGCAACAAAATGCATTAACCCATTTACAAGCATATCCTAATTTTCTTCATTGTAGCTACAATAAGAAGGTTTGCATTAGGAATTTTGACATTGGTGACTTTTATTTGAAATAAAATATAAATAATCAAATTGAGAGAGAGAAATCAAGAAAGTTTGAGCCTAATTGGTTGAGTCCTTACATCATAATCACAACATACAGATTAGAGACCTATCAAATTTTTACTCCTAAGGGTGAGCCATTACTAGAGTCTATCAATAGTATGCACCTTTTCAAGTACTATACCTAGCTCTTAGAGAATCCTATAAAAAGTTAAAAAAAACAAAAAAAAACAAAAACAAAAAAAATCATCACCCTGATGAAAACCTAGAAAATAGGTGTCTTAATGACACAAAAAAGTGGAAAAATACAAACAAAGAGAAGAGAGAAAATAAAATAGTAAACAAAAATAATATGTCCAATAGTGAAAACCACTTCGGTGGCACTTTAGATAAGTACCATGGTGAAAACCTAGCAAATAGGCACCATGTGTAGTCAATCTTTGCTCCATCATCTACAATCATTCTATCTGGATTTTCACCTTTCCCATCCTTCACAAACATCATTCCATCCATAATAAAGCTTAGTCATTCTTCTCGTGGTCTGAGACCCTTTGACATTTAGTGTCCTTCACCTTTCATATCCATCTATAACAATTATGTCCCTCCCCTCACCCATAATAAGTTGGTCCTACACTTGATTGAGGGAAAATTATTGGACATGGTAATAGAATTAAAAAGATCAAAATCCAAAAAAAATAGAAAATATCACAATCCAAAAAAATAAAATAGTTTCAGAAAAATCCAAAAATAAATTCAATGTCAGTCCAAGCAGTAGAATTACATTGCCTCTGTAACTTTATGTAGGGAAGACCATCATCGATGAGCCCCCAAGGTGCTAGGTCAATACTTTAGGGTTTTTCAAGTTGAGTCATTCATGATCCACCTATCATATTAAATTGTCCATGGTCAAAGTTTGATCAAACTACAATGTCTTTGCATGTATAACATAGGCAAGGCCATCATTGATGAGTCCTCGAGGCATTAGGTTAGTCATTTAGGGTTTTTCATAACATGGCCTAAACCTGTCATTATCTTGGTATTACAATAAAATTGTTCCTTGTTAAGGTTGACATTTTGAGTAGACATAAACAACAATCAAACAACATATCTGAGCTTGTCAAAAATTGTGAAACAATAAGCAAACTATCCAAGAGTTCTTCAAATGTAATAGATCAATTAGCAAAGCAATCAAATGGTCAAAGCAATCAAAGAAATAAAAGAAATCAAATGGTCAAACAATTAAATTCTTATATAGGATGTCGCATCGTCAAAACCAAACCTAATCAACCATTGGTCTTATATGACATGCTTCATTTCTGAAACTAGAATTTTTCAATCAACCCTGTCAAAAAGTCTTATATAAGATGTCACACTCTCAAAACCAGAATCAATCGGTCATTGGTCTTATATGAGGTGTACCATTCCTGAAACCATACGCTACCACTATCTAAAATTTGATCACACAAACAATCATTGATAAACAATCTAAATGGTTGTTGAGTTTCTTGGTTTAGTTTGTTTTATCTTTTTATCGATTTATCTTTGGTCATGTCAATATGCCCCTTGAAGATATCCCAAGAAGTATTTAGAGGAGCAATGATGGATCATGATCTTTTTCATTTTTATTTTTGTTTGCAGTTTGTCTTGAAAATATGACTGGGGCAACTTGTTTCCTTGCATGTGTATGAATTTCCATTTGGAATAATCAAAACATCCTAGACAAGTTAAATCTCAAAATTGAATTCTTTCTTGTGTTAGGATCAACATGCTTTGTGGTTACTTCCTCACATGTTTCGACAAGGTTTTATGGTTCCTATTTTGCGTCATGACACTCCATATTTTTCACGTGTCTATTTTCACAAGGGATAACATGTCACACCTTGGTTTATGTCATACCTTGGTGTTCATCATCCATTTCCATAATAAGTTCTATGATGATAATTATGAAATTAAATAATATCTTGATCATCTATTTAGCAAGATCTATGGATAGCAAGTCCCAATTCATCCGCTTCATTCATCCAATCTGTCCTTTGATTAGTCTTTCTTTTCCATGCTAATATTCCTTCTATCCATCACCTTTGATCATCTCAATGGCGTACTGTGACACACAAAAATAAATGCATTAGTAGTACCATCCTTCATCCACAATCATGGTAGGATATCATAAGTGTCATTATCATATGCATGTTAAGTCATCTATATTGCATAAAAAAATACACAAATATCCATAGCATTGTGTCACATAAAATCACCATCCTTATAAGATTCACGTAAGATGCATGTCATAAAAATTATAGATATCCATCCATAAAACATAACATACATACACATATTGTTAGGGTTAAAAAGGAAAATATCTAACAATTAAATGCAGATTTAAGTAATAAACAAAGAAACTAAAAACACACAAAATAAATTATAACACAAAGAATTTAACATGGTTCACCCAATCCAGGCTACATCCACCAAATTGCAACCATCCAATGATTTTATTATCCAGAGCAAAAACCTATTAAAATCTTGTGAATAATCGCATTTTTCATTATACTATAACACCCATCCGAACCCCTTTTTAACAAGCTTAGAAGCTTCTATATTTTGTGTTCTACAAAGTTGGATTTTTCTTTTTTTCATTGATTTTTTCCTTTTTCAGTGATGACGCAAAAAAGCTGGTCCCCATACATCCGTATGCACAAGCTCCAATTTCTCATCTTTCTTTTGCTTCCCATCCTTGAGAAAACTTACTCTCTTTTGTTTCCCATACACACAACTTTCACAAAAATCCATATTAACACATTTTAGACCTGTTAAAACATTATTCGAATGAAGTACTTTCATACCTTTTTACACTCATATGCCCAAGTCTATTATGCCACAGTGCTGATTTAGAGTCCACAACAACTGTTCTTGAACATTGACCTTTTTTTGTAACAATTAAAGTAGAAGGAACAATATGACCTATACAAAGATATAAGGTTCCTACTTTCACACCTTTTTCTACCACTAAGGCACTCTTTGTGACCTTCCAATTTTTATCACTAAATGTAACAACACAACCTTCATCATCTAGTTGCCTGTTGAAATTAAATTTTGCTTAACTTTGGAACATGCCTTACCTCATGTAGTAGCCAATGATTCCCATTCTGCAACTTAATCTTGATTCTTCCCTTTCCAACAATATGACAGGGTTCGTTATCTCCTAAATAAACCAACCCAAAATCCCCTTGGACATAATCAAGAAAATAACTTCTATGGGGGGTAGCATGAAATGAAGCCCCTGAATCTAACACCCAAGAATCATCAGCATTATCAAGGGAAATAATCAAAGCATCCTCATCAGATTTATTACTTACCACATTTTCCTCTTTACTTCCTTCCTTTTTGTCTCCTTTATTTCTTCGAGACCAAAAATCTTTCTTTAAATGACCTGGCTTACCACAGTACCAACAATCCCTCTTGTCTCTAGATTGGGACCTTCTGTCCTTTGATTTTCCTTGTGACTTCCCATGATTTCCATAATTGTTTCCTCTCCTTTGTTCTACCCCTGCTTTCTACATTCAAAACACTGCCTAATGTGGATGTTCCACCTGAGCTTTTCGTACAAATTTCCTCACTCAAAATAACACCAACAACATCATCAAATTTCAATGTATTCAAACCAGAAACATAATTGCTAACATCCATTACCAAGCTATTCCATCTTTTAGGTAAAGAACACATAATCAAAAGAGCCCTAACTTCTTCATCAAAGTTTACTTTTACAAAAGTTAATTGACTGGTGATCATATTAAACTCATTTAAATGATCAGTAACTAACCCACCTTCTACCATTTTCATATTAAATAAACGATTCATAAGAAATACCTTATTCAAAGCGGAAGGATTTTCATATAACTTTGCGAGGGTTTCCATCAACTCTTGAGTTATCTTTTCTTTTGTAATATTGAACGCCACCGATTGTGCCAGGCATAAACGAATGCTGGAAAGAGCCTTTCTATCCAAAATCTCCTAGTCCTCATTAGACATTGCTTGGGGTTTCTTGGTTTTCCCTTCCAATGGCCACCATAAATCCTTCTGATAGAGGTAGTCCTCCATCTTCATCTTCCATAACTGATAGTTCTACCCACTAAAATTCTCAACTTTCTTACCCTCATCTGCCATTACTCCCAATCAACCGTGAGACCTTCCTACAGATGATAATTGAAATACAACCTGCTCTGATACCACTTGTTAGGGATAGAAAGGCAGATATATAACAATTAAATGCATATTTAAGTAACAAATAGAGAAACTAAAAACACGAAATAAATTATAACACAAATAATTTAATGTGGTTCACCCAATCCAAGCTACATCTACCAAACCACAACCATCCAATGATTTTATTATCTAGTGCAAAAACCTATTACAATCTTGTGAATAATCACATTTTTCATTATACTGTAACACCCATCTGAACCTATTTTTAACAAGCTTAGAAGCTTCCAGATTTTGGGTTCTACAAGCCGAGGTGTATAGTATAGCATGATCAGTCACCACATACCAACAATCTCCCACTTGGAGACTGATCAGGCTCCAAACCAATACAATCTCCCACTTGAGATTGATCTTGGAAAACACTGCTGCACTTATAGCTCCCACTGGAAATAAGTACGTTGGACCCTACTACTATGTTATACTTGAATTCAACCTTGAAGGGCAATTGAAGCTGAAGAGGAGCTCAACTTCTCCCTTGTCACCACCTTTGTAAACATATCCGCTGGATTGACATCTGTATGTATCTTGCCCAACTTGACCTGTCCATCCTTAAACACCAACCAAATGAAATGATATCTCAACTATATATGTTTTGTTTTAGAATGCAAGGTAGAATTCTTTTTAAGATGTATAACACTCTAGCTGTCTGTAAACAAGTAATTTCCAGCCTGTTGTTTTCCCAACTCATCCATGCAAAGTTGTAGACATATCATCTCCTTTTCCACCTCTGTTGCAACAACATACTCTGTCTCTGTGGTGGATAAAGCAACCACCTTTTGCAATTGATAAATCCAACTCACTGCTGCCCCACCAATTGTAAATACATAACCTATGGTACTCTACTTGGTATCTATATCCCTTGCCAAGTTTGAGTCAACATATCCTTTTAAATCAGTATTAGAGCCCCCAAAACATAAACATTTATTGGATGTACCTCTTAAGTACCCGAGAATCCATTTTACTGCATTCTAATGTTCAACTCTGGGATGACTCAAATACCTACTAACAACTCCTACAACATGTGCAATATCCGGTCTCGTGCATACCATGGCATACATTAAACTTCCTATAGCTGAAGCATATGGTATCTTGGACAATTTTTCTTCCTCCTCTTATGTCTTTGGACACATATCCTTAGTTAATTCAACATGACTAGGTAAAGGTGTGCTGATAGCTTTTGCATTCTCCATATGAAATCTCTGCAACACCTTTTCAACATAATTAGCCTGAGAGAAAAACAATTTTCTATTTTTCCTATCTCTACAAATTTTCATACCAAGGATTTGTTTTGCTGCCCCCAAATCCTTCATAGCAAAATATTTTGCTAATTGTTGTTTTAGCTCACTTATGTGATCCATGTTAGACCCTGCTACAAGCATTCCATCAACATATAAACACAAAATAATGTAGCTATCATTATCCAATCTCTTAAAATAAAAAAAATGGTTAGAATTACACCTGTTGTAGCCTTGCTCAGCCATAAAACTATCAAATTTTAAGTACCATTATTGAGGTGCTTGATTCAAGCCATATAAACTTTTATTCAATCTGCACACTAGTTTCTCCCTACCTTTGACCTCAAATCCTTGTGGCTAGTCCATATATATTTCCTCTTCCAAATCACCATGGAGAAAGGCTGTTTTAACATCAAGTTGTTCTAAATGCAAATCTTCAACAACCGCAATACTTAAAATAGTATGAATAGAAGTCATTTTAACAACTGGAGAAAAAATATCAACAAAGAATACATGTCGGGGTGTATAGTATAGCATGATCAGTCACCACATACCAACACATATGAAGTAATCATGTGTATCCATCTATATAGTATAAACAGGTATAAGCATAAACCATAAAGAGCATACCCATAATATCATATCATAATCCATAATCCGTATCATATAGGAACATTGCATAAACATGAAACACATAAGAATAACATCACATCATAAATCCATAACATAGAGACATGCACATAAAATCATAAGCATCATATAGTCACCACCAAAATCATGTATCTTGCATATATATCAAAAATGGTGTCATAGTACAACATCATGATGTATCCCAAAAATGGATCTCATAGGCTCATTCAAAAGTATAAGTGTCTAAATGCATATAAAAAGAAAACATCTGAAAATAGGCCTAGACTATGCTCCCCTCATCTGTGGTCCTAGTGGCTACCTCTCATCTCATTGTTGAGATCCTGAAGGCTTGTCATAGGGTCATGACCTCGATTACTGTGAGACACCACCACTTCTTTGTGCCCTCCTAGAGTGAGCTCTACTATGACCTTGTCTCTTGGTATAACTTGAAACCCTCTTTGGTGTAGACACTGCCTCCTCATAATATCTATGGTAGTACTTTGCAACTCTCCTTTCTTGATATAGCTCTCTAGCTAGATTGTTGTAGGTCCATTGATAGTAGTAATGAAATCAATACATTGTTGGTCTAACCTTTGAGCCTATATGACTGTCTGATCCCTCTCGGCTATCAAGGCCTACACATATCCTTGTAGGGTTGGTATCTGAGCTACCCACACCTATAATTCCTATACCTATGCCTATAGATCCTGGATATGTGCCTAAGGTCCTTGTCCTGCATCCCTGACCTCCTCCTCCAAAAAATCCATAATAACCTCCCTAATTAGGATGTCATGCATGCCCTCTCCCTTAATCACTACATCCCTAGTAGCCTCATCTATAGCAACCTCATCCTCTTTGGATACATCCTCCTCCTCAGCCTCCTCCACAATAAACGCTTTGACCCCTACCTCCTTGCCTACATATCCTACTATCTCCTCCACTCTAACCTCCTCCATCTCCACCTCCATTTGCTCCCCCTCCTCTTGGATGGGTGGTACCCACTAGGCCACTCTCTGTGTTACTCTTAGATTTATTCTTGGATTCCCTCATCAACCTCTACCATATCTACCTTGGCCTATATCCCCTTGACATCTTTTGCCTCTACCTCTATTGCCATCACCACCATCACCATCAGCCCCATCACTGTCTCCATCATGTCCTCTCCCTCAACCTCTATCTCATAGCTTGCCTCGTCATGACTTGCCAATCCCCTCTACAAGTATTGGATGGTTAGGATCAGTGACTAGTGTGGGCCTTAGTGTCACCCACCATGCATCGTATTCCATAGTTGTGCTTGCATTATCTATATCATCTATTGCTCCCCACTAAACTGATTACAATCCCACAATCTCTTGTAGTGCCACCTGGACATTGATCATCCATCCCCACTATGTGACCTCTTGAGATGACCTAGAAAACTCTATAACCCCTACTGACACTCCTTGTCACTTGTCAAAATTTCTCAATAGCCTCTCTAGTAGGCACCTCTTGATGATATGCTGAGTCTGAATAGTTTGACCAAACAAATACCTAGTGTGCCTATAGTAAGGTAGGTGATCACCATCATCAACCCAATTAGGGCAATATCTATATGGTCTCCATGTAAAACCATCCATCAAGTCAATAGCATGTCTCTAGTACCCGACATCCCCCACCCTGTTCTGTGTCACTAATCCTCCATAGATATAAACATATGGAAGTCCTAGACCTAGATATCTATCCATAGGAGGTTAGAACACTATAATATGCTCACAAGCCCATACCATCAGTAATGTCATATTGCAACTAATTCTTTGACCATCCTTGTATGCTACATCATGTAGCTAGAAATATAACATAGCTAGTATGTAGGGTCCCCAAGCATATATCGTCAGCTCCTCCATCACACCCTCCAAAATCTCTCCCCACCCCATTATAAAGCCATATTCACTCCTATCTAGATAAACCATCCCTCCAATCACTATGCATAGTACCACAACAAGCCTATGATACTTTTCAACCAATGTATCTTATTGTATCTCATAGTCCTCTACTCCTAGATCCATCAAGGGGCCAATAGTGAAAACTCATTGAATGACCGCCATTCCCCACCCAGTGTTATAGAATACCATCTCTTTGTGAATGGGAGTCATTGGATCCACCACACATCATCCAAGGTCATAGTAGCCTCCCCATTCGGTAGATGAAAGGATCTTGTCTAAGAGTGCCATCGCTCCACAAGTGCTGTCAGAAGGCCCCTGTTCGCCTGCACCACATGCATAAAGGTCACATGATATTCTCCCAATGCTGTTAGTGTATCCCACTCCTCTACCACTAGATGATATCTTAGAGTGAAGGATGTTGGTAAGCTCTCACACATTTAAATAGAGTCTAGTCTCACTTGCATCCATCAAAAAGCATGTCATGTCAATCACAACATCTAAATTAGCCTATGTGATCTAATGCATATTCAATTTTTTTTCCAAAAATTGCTTAAATTAATTTTCTAGTAAAATATGTCATTTTATCCTTCATATGCATTGTACTATCAATTGCGTTGCCATTTTACTTTTGCATCATTCTATTATGTAGTTTCGTTGCATAATTATAGTTGCATCATTTCCTCCTTCAATTGCGCCACACCACAATGATTGCAATGCAGTTTATAGTTGTGATTCGCTTATTACCTAAAACCTATCCTAAATGATTGTGTCACACCATGATAGTTGTAGTGAACTTCCCTTCAGTTATGTTGAACACGATGATGGTTTTGGTGTAGAAACTGCACTGCATCCATTTTCCCTTCTTTGAGCCCTAAATTCTATGCGCTAAAACAACAAAATAAAAAAGTGAAGGTTTGATACATATCACCATGCTTGAGCCCTCCTCACATCCATGTGTATGTACTTGGTATCTATGATGTACAACAACTAGAAAAAGTGACACTCTAGCAACAACTTCACAAGAAATCTAAAACTAGAGCTCCTAATCACCAATAGTAAAAGTGCACAAATGACCTATTTTCACCCCTAGGGAATATTTATAACCTAATTTGACCTAATGGGCCCCTACCTTCATAACTAGCCACATCAAGTTTTTCCTTTGAGCTCACATATTAGGTCCTAGATTGACTTTTAAGCGTAGTTGTCATGGCTAGTGCATTCGTGCCTATCAAATTAGCTTATCGATAAATTTGCCATATTTTTTTTTATTTTTTTGAAAATTTTTCAATTTTCTTGAGGGGGAATAATCCTACCCTACATCCATTATGGCATATCTTGGGTTGAATTTTCTTGATTATTTTTGACACAACGCTTAGAATCACATTATGTCAAAGAGGAGAAAAATGTAGACACTGAAAAAATGTCCTGAGCCTACAACCAACATTTTATCACTAATTTGTCTTCTTCCTACCATAATTAAATAATTTTAATTATTTAATTATTTTCTAATGTCATAATTCCTCTATTAATTAAATAATTCTTAATTATCTTATTAATTCACTTTGCCTTGTTCTGCTTTTGATTAATTTAAATAAATATCAATTTTATTTGAATTACGCCACTAACTTATCCTTTTCTATCTATAATTAAATAAATATTATTTATTGTCATTTTCCTCTATAATTAAGTGATTATTTTTAATTATTTAATTATTCATTAGCCTTTTCTTTCCATAATTAAATAAAATTATTTGTTTAATTATTTATTCCATTTGTATCTCTATAATTAAATAATTATTTTAATTATTTGTCATTTATCTTCTTCCTTTATTAAATAATTATTTTTAGTTATTTAATATTTAGCATTCCACCTCTTCTTCTATAGTTAAATAATATTTTATTATTTAATTATTCATCTCACCTTTTCTTAAATTAAATAATGCTTCTTATTGTTTAATTTATCCTTTTCCTAGCTAATCCCTAAATCTCAACTACTTTCTTGAGTTTTGGACCATTCATCCTTATCCTTGTCTCAATCAACCTTGTTCGTTGATCACCATACCTCATCATCTAATCATAGCCCTTCATTTGAATTGAGATTTCCATAAAATCAAGTCAATGTCTTCATTTCAACCTTACAACCACAATCTTTGAGTTTTTCTATCAAGAGATCAAGCTATCAATTATCAACATCAAGCTCATTGAGTATATTGCATGTACTACATTTTTGATAACAAATAAAGAAAAATGGAGAAGAGAAATGGAGGTGATTCAATTATGACATAGAGATTTGAAGTTTATTTCTTTATTGTTGTGATTTATATGTTCATTTGTACTTCATTATTGGATTAGGGTCTTTATTGCTTGGATTAGATAGTTGTGGTCGCTATTATTGATTCATGCATATTCCTCCAAAATCTAAAAACCTATCTACAAATATTATTATTTTCATATAGGAATTCTTATCTAACACACTTGAGTAGGATTTTATACATTTTTTCTCATAACAACCTTATATAAACTTAAGGTTAGGCACACATGTAAAATGAAATTTGCAAGATTCTAAAAAATGATAGACTAAAACAAAAAATTGCAGGAAGGTTTAGGAAGGGCATAGTATTGTGTACTTGTCCTAAAAATTTGGTGTCAGGCTAAAGATGAGGATAGAGTTTCCTAAGGGAATTCAAGTCCTTATATTCATTTTTTGGAACTAAAAACTTGAACCTGTAGCTCTTTTTTTGCTCTTTGATGCCAACCCTAAAACTTTCATATTTAGATATGAAATTGTAACAAATTTGCAAAAGAGATGGCAGGGGTGGCTATATAGGAGTTTTCATTATTCAAGCCCCTATTTTGGTATTTTGACCTCCATAATAGCCAATAAAATTTATTGATAATAGTGGTCCAAAATAATTTTTAAAAGCAAGTCCATTAGGAGGTTTGGGTGCAGTTTTAGAGCTATATGAATTTTACTTTTGGGGTTTGCAATATCCACACTAATTTTTGAGTCATGATTTTTATCTTGCATCAAATGGAATTGGAGCCATAAGATCTTGAGAGTGTAGAGTATGCACCAGGACCTGCAGGTGAGGAGTGGTGAAGAGTGAAGTAGTGAAGACGCAAGAGAGAGAGTTGTAAGAAATATTGATTGGTGCAGATATGAAAGAGGGATTGTGAATACTATCCTCTAATAAAGACATAGTTAGGTAGAAGATGTAGAATTCCTCCACTGAGAGAGAGTGGGTAGAGGAAGAATCTTTTAAAGTCTTTGTTGGGTGGAGGGTAGTGTGTTGTGAGAAATTAACTATGAAAAATGTGTGATGTATTATAACATCAAATGAGATGGGTATACTCATGAGGAAGAATCCTGTGATATGGGAAGGTTGAAGAAAATATTGAAAGAGGAGGATCTCCTAGATGATCATGGATATAAATGCAAGGTTGGAAAGACTAGAATTACTACAACATTGAAGGATAACCAAGAGCAATGAGAAGAAAAAAAATGTGGTGGAAGAAATTCCTTGATGGAAGAATGAAGAATAAATATGAAAAAGATTTACAAGTGGGCATAACAAATAAATGTAGGAGCATCACGCTCCATCAAATTTTGGTCATGTTTTAGTTTTTGTGTGGTGCAGTTTGGTGTTTTTTTGTGCAACTTCCTATCACAATATAGTTTAGCTTCTTATCATAGAGATGCAGAAGTTCCCATCGCTCGAGGGACACAAACTCATAGCAACAAGGGGATAGTTTTTATCTCCCAAACCCGAAAGTAAATGTGTTAGTTTGGGTGCTATATAGTTTGTTTGATCATTCTAGAAGGGATGATTCAGTTTCAATAGTTATGCAAGTTAAAGCACTGGGCAGTTATAAAGATATGAGACCAAATTCCAATGGGTGGGTGTATGGTGATGAGTTAGGAAGAAGCTGATAAGGTTAAATAGTAGCCATAGTGGAGTTTAGGGTGGCTGATAATGAAGGGATAAAAGATGTCATGGAGAAGGAATAATGAATGGGAAAAGATTGGGATGTAGCCGTTAAGGGAGTTGATAAGTGAAGTAAAGGAGTTGATCATGAAGTTTGGAGGCATCAATCCTTGAGGGATCTTAATCACTGTAAACTGAATTAGTTCTTCCTACATGAATAAAAGATAATGTTTTCATTAATTCCCATTTTTGTTAATGTCCATTTATTTGTTATTGTTTGTTTTCTGTTTCATTTCTATTACAAATAGTGGTGAAGTCTCATTTTTATAACAAAATGAATGAGAACTTCATGTGGCTGTTTTACATCTGAGAGATAGAGAGTGAGAGAGAACCACCAAATTGGTTCTAGACCGTGAGTTTGTGATTTTTCCTTCATCAAATGGTATCGAAGTGCAAAAGGTTTTGAGCACTAAGTTGATCACCGAAGTGAGGAAACTTAGATAGGACTTGTGGGTAGTGTGGAGAAAGAAGTGTGTGTGCATATTGTGATTTGGAAAAGCATTGCAGTGTTGTGAAGAGGATGAAGATTGCAGTTAGAAGACCCGTTGTAATACCATCTTAGGATAGATATTGGGATGGCATGGAGAAAAGAAAAATATATGAGGAATTGCAAATGATTTCAAGTTGAATGGATGCATTAGAAAAGTATTATTTTCCTAACCTTGTGGTGATTGTAGGACATTTGAAGAAAGCAAAGGAAAGAGAGCCTGAAGCAGATCCAAGTCATGTGGAAGACATTGCAGACAAGGATGTTGATAATGAAGACTACAAACATTTTGTAGATGTTAAGGAAGAAGATTACCAAGTGATATAAAATGAAAAAAGTGGAGATTCTCATAAATTTGAATTTGATTTATTTGATAATTTTCTGGAAGATGGTACTCGATGTGAAGCAGAGTCCGATGATAGAGAAAATTCTATTCATGTTGAAGATAAGAATTGTAATGAAGATGAAGATAAATCTGTATTAGATGTGCAGTTTAGTTCAGATAGTGGAAGTTCAAACTTAGTGAAGGAAGATGTAGTGGGGAATGAAAGTGCCAAAGTTTTAAATGGGATTGTAGTAAAAGAAAAAAACAAATGGTGAAAAGGTAAATGATGCAATGGTTCCAATTGATACTACAACAGTAACTAATTTTACCCATAATAAGGAAGTTGTTTTATTTGGGAAAATTTTAGTTGAATATTGTGAAGAGGAGACAACATGGTGGGGATTTGGAGTTGATAAAGAGAATCAAAGGAGAAATTATGCACAAAGAGAAAGAAGTCAAAAAATGTAGATAATGACACTTCAAAGGAAACAATTCAAGTATGGCAGTGCAAAATCGAGGAGGCTGAACAATTGGAAAGTGAGGAAAAAGAAGGTGGAATTGGAAGATGACATTATGGAATCCATGTGCAGGAGCACATGATTTCTTAGTCACCTAGGGAGTCTGATGTAGGATCATCACACTCAATCGAATTTTGGTCATGTTTTAGTTTTTGTGTGGTGTAGTTTGGTGTTTTGTTGAGTAGCTTCTTGTCATAATGTAGTTCAACTTACTATTGTAGAGATGCAGAAGTTCCCATCACCTGAGGGATAGGAACTCATAACAACAAGGGGATGGTTTTTATCTCCCAAACCCGATAGTAAGTGTGTTGGTTTGGGTGCTCTATAGTTTTTTTGATTGTTCTAGAAGGAAAAATTTAGTTTCAACAGGTATGTAAGCTGAAGAATGAGGCCTTTATAAAGATATGAGACTGAATGCCAATGGGTGGGTGTATGGCGATGAGTTAGGAATAATTCAATAAGGTTAAATAGTAGCCATGGTGGAGTTTAGGGTGGTTGATAATGAAGGGATAAAGGAAGTCATGGAAAGGGAATAACAAATGGGAAATATTGGGATGCAACCGTTAAGGGAGCCGATAAGTGAAGTAAAGGAGCCGATCAAGAAGTTTGGAGGCATCGATCCTTGAGGGATCTTAATCATTGTAATCTAAATTAGTTCTGCCTGCATGAATAAAAGATAATTTTTTTGTTAATGCCCATTTATTTGTTATCATTTATTTTATGTTTCATTTTTGTTACAAATAGTGGTGAAGCATCAGTTTTATAACCGAATGAATGAGAACTTCTTGTAGCTGCTTTGCATCCAAGAGATAGAGAGTGAGAGAGAACCACCAAATTAGTTCCAGATCATGAGTTTGTAATTTATCCATCATCACAAATTTTTAAGGCCCTAAGTTTGAAAAGAAAGTGGGTGAAAAAGAGAATGAACATCTATAGAAAGAGGAGATGAAGAAAATAAACTAGATGCTAGAAGAAGATTGGATAGAATACCATGAAGAGCTGAATGGTGTAACAAAAAATGGACAAGAAATTGGAGCAACAAAAATAAATGAGGTACAATTTGATAATTTTTATTTTGATTTTCTTGAAACGATGAATATAATAGAGGATAACATACACGAAGAAGGTAGATGCATTAAATATTTCAATTTCCATGAGAATAATGTACAATTTTTTTGTTGAAGATGTACTATTGGGAGACTTGGTACAAAAATTGAAGACATAAAGATGATGGTGAAAGTAGATGGGGTAGATCAAAACCTCATAGTGAAGGATGAAATGAAGGTTGCAGCTGAAGATGGAAGTAAAAATATTGCGACAAAGGAGGAGGTAAATTTGTTTGCATTTTGTGATGACATTGTTTTTTATTCATTTGTAATGATAAGGGTTGAGAAGTATGGAGAACATATGGAAATTGTTGATTTACATGAAGTTGTAGGGGCAGATTTGTGTGTGTATGTTGTAGGTGTTGATGTGCATGATGAGGGAATTTGGTGGAGGTGGTTAGATTTTGGTGGGTTGGATCCCAGGAAAGAGGTTAGGAAAGGAGAGAATCATTGGAGGAGGAGGATGGTTTGTGGTGGATAAAAATCCATGAGAGGAAAGAAGAATGGTGAGAAGAGTTATTGGAGGAGAGAAAATCTAGTTCCAACAAGATGTTGGAAGAAGAGGAATATTTTTTTTGAAAAAATAAAGAAGAATGGTGGATCCAAAATAAACATATGGTTTTCAATCTTTTCATGAACTCCATTCATGGAACATTTATTCTACTCGGGTTGTTTGATGCAAGAGCATCTGAGTGTATGGGAAATATTGCACACAAAAAAAAATGTTTTATAAATTTTATATTTTATGATGTATTTTCTTGTAGGCACAATTTTAGAGCACTTTTGACATATTTCCAACATTTTAAAAATTAAATTATAATACATATTGGATAGATGGCATGAAAGGATTGATTTTTATGTGTTTAGTGGCTCATAAATGAAATATTTCTTTGCTAAACTAGAGGAGAAAAAATCTCACGCCTAGGCAAGTGGAGGCTGTTTTGGGCTTCTTGTAATTCCTTTGGAATTTGAATTTTGAATTGAAATTTAAATTGGTGTGGGTATGGGTTCCATGATTGAATTAATGGGATGAGATAGAATGAATAAATTTTTTGTCAAATGAAAAAAATTCTTGTAGATAGAGGAAGAATGGAGGAAAAAGGAGGAATCCATGTCTAGGATGGATTAGAGGATGGAATGCAACTAATTTTGCAAGAGGTTGGAAATGAACAACTTGAAGAAGATGAAAGAAAAAAGTAAATTTTGAAAAAAATTAGGAGTTAGAAGGTAGAATGGTGGGTGAGACGTGTTAGGACTTTTAGAATTGAGGCACTAAAGACTGTTAGCTTCATATGTTGCTTGTTGTAGCTGGTTTGAATAAATTTGAGTATGATTTTAGTGGTTGAATGTTAATCTTGTCTATAACAATAGTTTTGGAGGTGTCTTGTTATCTTTGCAACTTGTTGTTGTAGACAATGTAAGCTTGAATATAATGGAAAATTGAATTCTCTCTCAAAATTTGTATTATATGTGATTCTTATTACTTTAGATTGCACTCTCAATAGTTTGAATTCATAATTTTAAAATAAAATTGCTTTGTTGAGTGATTTGAGTGTTGTTGTAACTATTTTATGTTACCTGGAGCTAGTTGTTGAAAGTGGAGATTTGTGAGTTTTTTGTGTTTTTAGCTATGAATTTAGAAGGGTATTGCTGGGGTAAAAATATTGATCATCTTAATTTATTGAAGATGAATGTGGGGGATTTCATTATCCATGTTTTTAGATGAAAATTAAATCTTTGATGGTCCAAAATAATTTTCAAAAGGAGGTTTGTAATATCCAAATTGATTTTTGGAGTCATGATTTTTTTGTTGCATCAAATGGCATCAGAGCCATAATATCTCAAGAGTGCAGAGTATGCACCAGGACCTATGGGTGAGGAGTGGTGAAGAGTGAAGTGGTGAAGTTGAAGGAGAGTTATGAGAAATATTGTTTGTTGTAGGTATCAAAGAGGGCCTATGACTACTATCCTCTAACAGAGATAAAGTTGGGTAGAAGATGTAGATTTCCTCCACTAAGAGAGTGGGTAGAGGAATATTCTTCTAGAGTCTTTGTTGGGTAGATGGTACTGTGTTGTGATTTTTTTTTTGCAAAATGTGTGATGTATTGTAGTAGCAAATGAGATGTATATACTTCTTGAGGAATAAGCCCATTATATGGGAAGGTTGGAGCAAATATCAAAAGAGGAGGATATCCTCGATGATTATGGATATAAATGCAAGGTTGGAAAGATTGTAATTATTACAACATCGAAGGATGACCAAGAGCAATGAGAAAAAAATATGTGCCGGAAGCATACCTTGATGGAAGAATGAAGAATAAAGATGAAGATTTACAAGTGAACATAACAAATTTTGAAGGCCCTAGGTTTGAAAAGAAAGTGGGTGGAGAAGAGAATGAACTCTTATAGAAAGAGGAGATGAAGAAAATAGACCAAATGCTAGAAGGAGATTGGATAAAAGACCATGAAGATATGAATGGTGCAATAGAAAATAGAGTACAAAATTTGAACATCGAAAAGAAATGAGGTACAATTTGATAATTATGATTTTGATTTGTTTGAAATGATGATTATAATAGAGGATAATAGACAAGAAGGAGGTAGATGAATGGAAGATTTCCATTTCCATGAGAATACTGTAGATTTGGTTGTTGAAGATGCTATTGTTTGGAGACTTGGTATAACAATTGAAGACATGAAGATGATGGTGAAAATATATGGGGTAGACCAAAACCTCATGTTGAAGGATGAAATGAAGGTTGCAGTTGAAGATGGAAGTGAAAATATTGTAGCAAGGAAGGAGGAGGTAAATTTGTTTGAATTTTGTGATGACAATATTTTGTATTCATTTGTAATGATGAGGGTTGAGAAGTATCGAGAAGAATATATGTAAATTATTGATTTACATGAAGTTGTAGGGGCATATTTGTGTGTGTATATTGTAGGTGTTGATGTGTATGATGAGGGAATTTTGTGGAGGTAGTCAAATTTTTGTGGGTTGGATCCCATGAAAGGAAATGAGAGAATCATTGGAGGAGGAGGATTGTTTGTGGTGGATACAAATCCATGAGAGGAAAGAAGAATGGTGAGCAAAGTTGTTGGAGAGTGAAACTAGTTCCAACAAGATGTTGGAATAAGATTTTTTTTTTGAAAAATAAAGAATAATGGTGGATCCAAAACAAACATATGGTTTTCAAAATTTCATGAAATCCATTTATGAAACATTTCTTCTATTCGGGTTGTTTGATGCAGAAGCATCTGAGTGCATGGGAAATGGTGCACACAAAGAAAAAAATGTTTCTTAAATTTTATATTTTTTGATGTATTTTCTTGTAGGCACAATTTTAGAGAACTTTTCACATATTTCCAACATTTTAAAAATTAAATTGTAATACCTATTGGATAGGTGGCACCAAAGGCATGATTTTTATGTGTTTAGTGGCTCATAAATGAAATATTTCATCGCCAAACTAGAGGAGAAAGAAATCCAACACCTAGACAAGTGGAGGCTATTTTTGGATTCTTGTAACTCCTTTGGAATTTTAATTTTGCATTAAAATTTAAATTGGTATGGGTATGGGTGCCATGATGGAAGTAATGGGATGAGATAGAATGGAGAAATTTCTTAGCAAATGAAAAAAAATCTTGTAGACAAAGGAAGAAGGGAGGAAAAAGAAGGAATCCATGCCTAGGAAGGATTAGAGGATGGAATGCAACTAATTTTGCAAGAGGTTGGAAATGACCAACTTGAAGAATATGAAAGAAAGAAGTAAATTTTGAAAAAAATTAGGAGTTAGAAGGTAGAATGGTGGGTGAGACTTGATAGGGACTTTTATAATTAAGGACCCAAAGACTTTTAGCTTCATATGTTGCTGGTTGTAGCTAGTTTGAAGGAATTTGAATTCAATTTTAGTGGTTGAATGTTATTCTTTCCTATAACAATATTTTTGGAGGTGTCTAATTATCTTTACAACTTGTTGTTGTAGACAATATATGCTTGAATATAATGGAAATTTGAATTCTCTCTCAAAATTTGTATTATGTGTGATTATTATTACTTTGGATTACACTCTCAATAGTTTGAATTCATAATTTTAAAATAAAATTACTTTGTTGAGTGATTTGGGTGTTGTTGAAACTATTTTATGTTTCCTGGAGCTAGTTGTTGAGAGTGGGGATTTGTGGGTTTTTTGAGTTCTCAGCTATGAATTTAGAAGGGTATGTTTGGGAAAAAATTTTATCATCTTAAATTCTTGAAGATGAATGTAGAGGATTTAATTATCCAAGTTTTTAGATGAAAATACAAAATTTGATGGTCCAAAATAATTTTTGAAAGGAGGTCTACTAGGAGGTTTGGATGTAGGTTGAGTTGTATGAATTTTAATTTTTGGGTTTGTAATATCCACACTGATTCTTGGAGTCATAATTTTTGTTTTGCATCAAATGGCATTAGAACCATAAGATCTTGAGAGTGCAGAGTATGCACTAGGACCTACAAGTGAGGAGTGGTGAAGAGTGAAGCAATGAAACTGCAAGAGAGAGAGAGAGTTGTGAGAAAGATTGTTTGTTGTAGGTATGAAAGAGAGCCTATGACTATTATCCTCTAATAGAGATAAAGTTGGGTAGAAGATGTAGAGTTCCTCCACTAAGAGAGAGTGGGTAGAGGAAGCATCTTCTAGAGTCTTTTTTGGGTAAAGGGTAGTGTGTTGTGAGAAATTGTTTTTGTAGAACATGTGATGTATAATAACAACGAATAAGATGGATATACTCATGAGGAAGAAGCCCGTGATATGGGAAGGTTGGAGAAAATATCAAAAGAGGAGGACCTCTTGGATGATTGTGGATATAAATGAAAGGTTGGAAAGATTGAAATTACTATAACATCAAAGGATGGCTGAGAGCAATGAGAAGAAAAAATATGTGGTGGAAGCATACCCTAAAGGAAGAATGAAGAATAAAGATGAATATTTACAAGCAGACATAATTTTTTTTGAAGGCCCTAGGTTTGAAAAGAAAGTGGGTGAAGAAGAGAATGAACTCCTATGAAAAAATGAGATGAAGAAAATAATCTAGATGCTAGAAGGAGATTGGATAAAAGACGATGAAGAGATGAATGGTGCAACATAAAAAAGGAGGATACATAATTTGAACATCAAGAAGAAATGGGGTACAATTTGTTAATTTTGATTTTGATTTGCTTGAAATGATGAATATAATAGAGTATAATAGATAGGAAGGAGGTAGATTCATTGAAGATATTTCTATTTCCATGAGAATATTGTAGATTTGGTTGTTGAAGATGCTACAGTTGGGAGACTTGGTATGACAATTAAAGACATGAAGATGATGGTGAAATTATATCATGGGTAGATCAAAACCTCATAGTGAAGGATGAAAAGAAGGTTTCAGTTGGAGATGTCACTGAAAATAATGTAGAAAAAAGGAGGTAAATTTGTTTACATTTTGTGATGGCATTGATTTGTATTAATTTGTAATGATGAGGATTGAGAAGTATGAAGAAAAACAGATGGAAAATATTGATTTATATGAAGTTGTAGGGGAAGATTTATGTGTGTATGTTGCAGGAATTCATGTGCATGATGAGTGAATTTGGTGGAGGTGGTCAAATTTTGGTGAATTATTGGAGGAGGATGGTTCGTGGTGGATACAAATACATGAGAGGAAAGAAGAATGGTGAGAAGAGTTGTTGGAGGAGATCGAAGCTATTTCTAACAAGATGTTGGAATAAGAGAAAAAATGAAAAATAAAGAAGAATAGTGGATTTGAAACAAACATATGGTTTGCAAATGTTCATGAAATCCATTTATGAAATATTTCTTCTACTCGAGTTGTTTGATGCAGTAACATTTAGGTGCACAGACAATCTTGTTAGTGTGAATAGGGATATTTCCTAACTAGATATTAGTGAGGACATATTCACATCATTAATAAGTTTACTTAGGAGTTAGTTTCCTAGGTGACACTCTAGAAACTAGTATTTAATGGAACCATATCTCAATAATTAACATGTAGTTATCTAAGCATTTAATATTTATCTCATGCATTTAAAATTATGCATTAGGAATTTAATGTTTATAACTGAGGTGGTTATCCAACCTCCTCTCTCCTTTCCTATATAAGGAAAGATCTTGTACATTTTTAAATCATTCTAGATTAATTCATGATAGATTATCATTTAATCAAGTTCTCTTCTTGCTTATAGTGCACTACTTTCTTGTTCGTGTGGACGGTATTCTTCTTGATGATCCATTGAAGAACTACAACTTCAAGTGGGTTATTGTTCATATTTCCAACATGGTATCAGAGCATAGGCTAGAGAAGATCCATATCAGATTGGGAAGTTGAGTTGAGGATATTATTGTAGGTTGGAGGGTTTACATTTCAGGCTAGTTGCTATCATCTGGGAGGTAGCTGATTTTTGGAGTAGATTGGGTCAAATCCAACCCTTCCAGTGTGTATAGAAGGCCCAAAACCTCCCATTTTCATATAAAATACTTCATATTCTAAGGTAAATTTATTTTTTGGTGATTTTTTTTTAAAATTGAGCAACTATCTTAAATTTGATGGCTAAACGACTGTCACAGAAGCCCCATCATGTCTTAATTAGGTAGTTTTCTTAAAATCAACATAACTTTTGACTCAGGTATCAAATTTTTGCAAACAAGATATCTTTGTTGGAAGAATGAAGAAGTACATATTATTATACAACTTTTGTGTTGTAATTGATGTCACCATGTTATATGAGTTGCAACTACAAGTTTAAGTTATAGCTTGATCTGGTATTCTAAACTGGTATCTGAACTGATATGCAATTATTATCCTATGGAATTTTTGTCCACAATCCTTTGCTAATGAATATTATTGTTTGTGGTTTTAGGAAATGGTTTATGGATGTTGGAAGCTTGTAAGTTCAAAATCTTGTGTGCTCAGGTGCTCATATGGCAAGTTGTGAAGAGAGTGTGACGAAAACAAGTATGTGAAGATGATGAAGTGTGTAAAGTTAGTTTATTAAGCATCAAAGGAACTAAATCAACACTTGTTAGGTGCAACTTTATCAGTTCATTTTCTAGCTGTAAGCTATTTTGTCAATGTATCTTTTGTAGGTAGTGAGCCTCCCATTTTGGACAGTGAGTCCTGGTAGTGAGCCACCCTTTGTATTATCTTATAACAGGTTATACTATATTGTGAGCTAATCCTCATCGTAGTTTTTCCCATTTTGGGTTTTCCACATAAAAAATCCTGGTGTTCATGTGTTGTGTGCTTTTATGTTTTGTTAATTCTCTTGCTCATCTTTACTATTATATGCATTGGAGTAATTGGATGGTGTTTGTTCAATAAGTTTAAGAAGATACTGATTCACCCCCCTTCTCAGTATCTTGGGTATTCAAAAATTGGTATTAGAGCTTGGTTCCTCTAAAGAAGCCTAACAAATTGAAGAAGATCTTGAAGACTAAACAAATGGATGATAAAGAAGAACTTTGGGCTGCTCTTGAAGATCTTGACAAGGCTGAAAATGAAAATAGAGATTTGAAAGAAAATCTTGATGAGGCAAATGAATGCATTCAAAAATTGAAAGAGAAATTGAAGAAATTCAAAGAAAAACAAATAGAAGTAAGTGAGTAATTAAAACAAGAAAATGAAGAGATCACTGGATTGAAGGTGCAAGTGGAGGAAAATAAGAGAATTGAATATTGTTTGAATATAGTGGTGAAAAGCAAGACTGATGAATGCACAAGACTTGAACAAGAGGTGGTAAACCTGAAAGAAGATCTAGAGAAAGTAAGACTTTGTGAAGACAAGTTCAAAAAAATCTCCACCAAGCTTGATGAGTTGATTGCAGGACAAAAACCTATTAAGAAAAAGGTGGTTTAGGAATGAAAGCAGGTGAAAGCTTTAAGGCTATGGAGACCCCAAACACAGTGGATAATCAAAAGACTCAAGATCAAGGAAAACATAAAAGAAATCCAAGAAGCTTTGCTAGAAGACAACCTATCAGACAACCAAATGCTCAAAGGTACCCATATTTCAATGGTGTTTTCTTTTCATGCAATAAATTTGGTCACAAGGAAATAGAGTGTAGAAGTAGAATAAACTAGTATGCTAGATCCTTCTTTGGACAATGTTTTGCATTCAAGAAAATTGGACATAGAGCTAGTGAGTGTAGAACTCAGATGATGAATTGGTTTAAAGGAGGAAGAATGAATTAATCTTTTGTTGGCTACTGCTATACATGTAATAATTTTGGAAACAAAGGAAATCAATGCAAATCAAGGGTTAATGGAGGTCAAAAAAATCAAAAAATGTTTTTTGCTACAATTGTAACAAACCTAGACACATTTCTAGAGTATGCAAAAGTAAAGGGGGAAAGCAATTTGATCAGGTAAAGAAGAATGGACCAGTGAAGAAAATTGACAAAGATGAGGTTAAACAAGAAATTAAAAATATATGGATGAAGAAAGAAGAGACAATGATGAAAGATGTGTCTGTGCCCTCATCTGGTACAAAAAATTCCTCTAGAAGTTAGACCAAGCATGGTCTTAGGGGGAGCATTAACAAAAAAATGTTCAACCCCCTTGGATTTTTGATGTGTCAGACCTTGACACAAAGATATGTTGTAAAGGACAAATGAAAAAAGATTATACACAAATAACTGGAAGAAAATCTACAGGAATGATCATTTACAAAGTGAATTAGGGTTTTTCTATGCAATGAAGAAGGGTTTTTATCATCTTTTTGAAATATACCACATTTAATGTGAATTAGGGTAGATCATTGATTTATGAAGTGAATTTGTAAGGAGTTTTTATCACTTTTGTATTTGAAGAAAGTGGATAGTGATTTGGAGCATTCTCGAGGCGATTTGGAGAGTGAGTTGTGCGAATTCTAGTTTGGTTTTCGCGAAAGAAAAAAGGTATTTTACTCTTTTGAGCTATTGTGGGTTTGTGTGAATATTATTTCTTAAATCATTTGAGCTCGATTTGTGGAGAAATGGAAACTCTTGTAGTTGTAAATGTGTCAGAAAGACCCAAACCTTCCTATAAGAAGTATTCCATGAAGGGTTTTGAAGATGAACCTTTGGGTGCCTTCTCGTCAATTCATTATGGTGTCATGCCCACTGAAGACACTAGAATGTACATTTGTGTTAAAACTGAGGAATATAATCACACCAAATTGATAGACATGTGGAAAAATGAGCTCATTGGGGATGATTTCTTGGTAAAGCTAAATTATGCAAATCCAGTTTCAAAGAAGTTGGATCAATGGAATCGATTTCCTAAATTTTGTTCCACTCTTGATGACAAGTATGTTAAACTTACCCTTAGCAGAATTCATGATAAACCTCACCTTATATCTAAAGAAGTGATTAAGGTAGTTACCAGACTTTTTGATACTGGACCATTACTAGTATTGAAATTTGTGAAGAATGAAGTGGTGATGGAACTCATTGGTGCTACATTTGACAGAAGGGCTCTTGTAACAAATCCTATTACCAATATTGCTATGAAGTATGTATCCATAATGATCAGTCACAAGATCTACTTCAAAAAAGAGAAAATTTTGTATCTGCTACATCTATTTTCACTGGTTATGACATGGAAGCTAATGGTGCAGATTATGATTTGTGTGAACTTCTCTGGTAGTAGTTGTTTGAAAACTTGAAGATGGCAAGAGAAAAGAAGTATGCATTCAAGTTTGGCTTCTTGATTGTGTGTTTTCTGTTCTACTTTCTTAGAAGGCTTCCCAAAAGAGATGATGTGGTGATTTGGGATACATCCAAACTAGTTACACATCAAATTTTTGACTACATGCACAACTTGGGTGATTTGAAGAGTCAGGAAAATGCTTTGACAACATTCTATGTTGTATTCGAAAGCAACATGAATGAACGGGAGAGGATCCCTAAGAAAATTGTTGAGAAGTACAAAGATGACATCATATTTCATGTCTCCACAAATGAGTGCATGATTGAGGTAGTTAAATCCAAGACTGTTTGGATTCAACCATTAGGTTATGAAATTATAGAGAATGAAGTAGAAGGCTATGTACAAATATTGTTAAAAATCCCAAAACATTCCAATGAACCAAGAATGGGCACATATGTAGAAAAATCTATGGAAGTTTAGATGAAGCACAAAGAGAGCTTAAGATGAGAAATAAAGTAGACGAAATGATTAGAAAGGATGGCTTCACTAATGAAGATATTGCACAAGGAAGATCCAAAGGAGAGTAGATGACTGCAAAATCATTTGGTCTGGGGAGATCCAAAAAGACTACTCCTTCAAAACCTACCTCACTTCTTGCATCAATGAAAGCAAAGCCTCGTGCTCCTAGTAAAGGAAAAGGCTTGACCCCTTCCAGAACCTCTACAAGATTTGGGAAAATGAAAGAATCTCCTCCGGTGGCACCAACCAAGAGAGGTAAAAAATTAAAAGGCAACAAGAGAAAAGAACCTTAATATCACTGAAGATCAAGAAGAAGAGGAGGAATGCCTTGCAACAAAATTGGTAAGAAAGAAGACATGAAACATGTTCTCTGGTGAAGATGCTTCATAGGAAGCAAGTGTTGGCAATAAAAGGTTTCATTATGTGTCATCCCCTAATGAAGATGAAGAATAGGGTTTTCGTATTCATGTGCATACAAACCGGACTCGAAGAAAGAAAAAGTGTTAGAAGAAGCTTCTCTTGACTAGGAAGAACAAAAGGACTCTGGTAAGACCTGGTTCCCCTTTTAGATTAGAGGCATTAGTTAATACATTGATACATTTTGAAGATATGCTGAAGCCTACAACAAAATATTATACTCAAGTGGGTAGAGAGGAGAAGAAAAATTTAATTTTGGCTATCATTTAGTATGTCATTACTTTGGACATTAGTTGGGATGATGTTAAGAAAAATGTGCTTGAGAAACTATGGGAATCCATGATAAAAAGGAGATCATAGGTTGTTGAATTGGAAGAAAAGATAAGAAATGAGGCATTTGAGAAAATTGGGTCCTCTTTGACCCCAAATGATTTGGAAACACTGAAGAAGATATGCTTGAAGATGTTTCAGATGAAGAAAAGAGTAAAAAAATTGATGAAAATTATAAGAAGCAGATAAAGAAAATAAGGAAATAAATTGTAGAAGCTATAAGGGGTATGACTGAGAAATATGGTATGTTTGGTGCACTCCCATCTGGTTCTACACCTAAATCAAGAGAAGAAGTTTTTGTAGAGGTAAAGGAAGAAATTCCTTCAGGTACAAGCGATACAAACATTCCTCTAGAAATAAATGATATAGATATCCTTTTGGAAATAAGTGCTACAAACGATCCTCTGGAGATAGAGAAACAAAATGAGGAACAAGCTGAACCAAAGAAGCATGATGTTGTTCCTCTGAAGCATGCTGAAGAAGAAAAAGATAAAGATGAAGGTGAAGGAAATAGAGATGATACAACTCAAGAAGAAAAATATAAAGATGAAGGTGAAGGGAATGAAGAAGGAGGAAACAAAGACAAAGATGAAAAAGAAGAAGAAGAGAAAGTAGTAGAAGAAAAGGTAGAAGAAAAAGAAAAAGTAGAGGAAGAAGAAAGAAATGGGGAATCTACCAAGAAGAATGAAGAAGATCAAAGGTAGGTTTTAGATTCTCAAAAGTCCCCTAGAGAATCCTCCTCTAGCATTGATGTTTTGAAAGTCTTGTTATCCAAGCAGATTAGGTTCAGGCCAATGATTCCTCTGAAACTTCTACAACTCCTAGAAGAAGAGAAATTCAGGAAACACATCAAAAGGGGACAAAGCTTATTGATGATACTCTCAAAGATTTTGTAGGAGGCCACCCTCAGTACATCAATGGATACATCTCTCACTTTGGTAGAGAATTTGAAACTTCTATTGGACTCCTTTAAGGAGTATGCCTTCAAACTTGGTGAGAAGAATAGGCAAGAGATTGAGGAGAAATTGGAAAAGAAAAGGCTTTTGGCACTTCATGATAAGTGTGCTTTGGCACACACCAATGTGAAAAAGTTCCTGGAAGTTGTGAAGGCTTGTGAATTTGAAGAAAATGTTGTATTTTCTTACTGCATAAAGTGGTCGGATGCCATGTACATAGAGCATAAAAGATCTCATGGACTCCATTGAGTCTTAGTTAATAGCTGTTTCCAGTAGTTATAGTGCATTTAAAGATTGAGATAGGTCAACCTAGGATGCCATCTTTGCTCATAAAGAAAAAATATTTATTCTACAGAAGCATAAGGAATATATCAGCAGAAGATTTGATCAACTAAGTGACCTTGTAAGAATGGAGTACACTCTAGTAGCCAATGCTTTGGGAAATGCAAAAAACCTTGAGAAGATCAATTTGACTCCAAGTAATCTGGATGATGCAAAAGAAATTCTAATGGAATTGGAATCTTTGAACAAAATGCTAATATCTACTAAGAAGAGTTGGGAGAATGGTAAGACAACTTGGAAAGGTATTCTTAAGGAGCTTCAAGGCTCACCTTCCTTTGGGTAATGCTTTTTTATTTTTCATATTTTTAGACTGCCCTTTGTCCTTGATGTCAAAGGGTTAGAGAATGTTGTGATGAGGAAAGGGAAGAGTGTGTTGTGTAAATTCTGTTGTACATAGGAGGTTTGTAAATTCTTTTGGCACATGTTGCCATCAATGAAAATGGGGGATATTTTTGGAAGAATGAAGAAGTACATCTTATTATACAACTTTTTTGTTGTCATTCTTGTCACCATGTTATATGAGTTGCAACTGAAAGTTTAAGTTCTAGCTTGATCTGATATTATTAATTGGTATGTAGTTATTATCCTTCAGTATTTTGGTCCATAATCCTTTGTTGATGAATTGGTTGTGGTTTTGGGAAATGGTTTATGATGTTGGAAGCTTGTAAGTTCATAATATTGTGTGCTCAAGTGCTTGTATGGTGAGTTGGCACTATTATGTTGATTACATTTTGCTATTAGGTCTATCCCTGGCCAACCTAATGAATAGTTGATATTGTAATGGATTAATTTTGTGGTGTGGATGTATGTGTGACCTATCTTTGGTCCATTCTGACATGTTGTAGTGTGCTACATGCTTGAATTGTTTTTGGAAAGGTTTTGTACAAGCTTGAAGCTGACAATTGATCCTTTTTGGTGAATAAGGATTGCATCTAATTAGGCCAAACCTAATTGATGCTTGCAGATGAATATGATATATATGTTGGATAGTTTTGAGATTGATGGTGTGAGAATTGCAAGTTGTGAAGAGAGTGCGAAGAAGAAAATTATGCAAAGATGATGAAGTGTGTAAAGTCAGTTTATTGAGTATTAAAGGAACTGAATCAACACTTGTTAGGTGTAACTTTGTCAGTTCATTTTCTAGCTATAAGCCATTTTGTCATTGTATCTTTTATAGGGAGTGAGCCTCCCATTTTGGACAGTGAGTCCTAGCAGTGAGCCACCCTTTGTAATATCTTATAACTAGTTATACTATATTGTGAGTTAATCCTCACCATGGTTTTTTGATGAGGGAGCAAACTCGAGACATAGAACAACACTCACAAAATAGAGAATAATATTTTATTCAAAAATATGGAACTTCTTACATGTAGAGGATCTCAAATCCTCGAGCTATGTGATACATGCAAGCTATAGAAGTTTCAGAAAAATTACCAAAATTATAGAAACTTTCCCAAAAAAGCTTCCCAAAAATAAGAAACTAGCCCATAAATAGCCCCTTTTTGGTTTGGAGCCAAAAATAACATTCGAGTTATGAGTTTTGGTGGTTTGGCACCAAAAATTACAATTTGAAATTCAAATTTAAATTCATATTTGAAAATTAATACATTTCTAAAATATGCACTAACTTCCGGAAGCCATAAATTTTAATTCGATTGTTGGATCTTCAATGATAATACCTTTTAGGAAAGCTCTTGAAAAGATGATTTTCAACAAAGTAGGCCTATGATTGAATAATTTTGGATTTTTGCAAATTTTTGAGCCCATCTAGAACCGTTTAGTGCCTCAAACTAGACTTAGAAGGTTTTTTAGGGCAAAAAGCAGAAACTAGAACATGAATAAATTTCAAACTGTGAATGATCTTAACCTGATTCTTTCGCCAAAGTGCTTATTTTTCCATCCTGAACCTTCCCATAAATTTCTGTCTTCCCACACCTTCAAATTCACACCTGCTAAAAATAGCAGTTGAGCAGAAAAAGTAGAAAATCGGTTTAGAAAGTTGGAAACTCTTATTCGACGAAAAGGGTATAAGAAATGCAAAAACATCTACAAAAAGAAAACAACAAGAACATAAATGGAAAGAATATTTTTTGGGTGATGCATAATTGCCCTCACATGACTAGATGCTCCTGCAGCATTTTTCCCATTTTGGGTTTTCCATGTAAAAAATCTTGGTGTTCATGTGTTGTGTTCTTTTACGTTTTGTTAATGCTCTTGCTAATTTTTACTGTTATATGCATTGGAGTAATTGGATGGTGTTTGTTCAATAAGTTTAAGAAGATACTGATTCACCCCCCCTCTCAGTATCTTGGATATTCAACAATCATTGGAAAGATGGTTCAAAGAAATTTCTAGTGGTGTAGGAATTATTATCATATTTTATTCTTGTAATATTTTGTTGTTGTTTGAAGTTAGATCTCCCATTTGGACTCCTGAGCTTCACCAATTTTTCATATTTTGGAGATTCTAGTTGCATTGCAAAGGTGATTTAGAGCTCTATTAGTTTTCCATCTACTTTTTTAAAATTCAACCCCAAGTACATTCTATTGATTTTTTACAATTTGAGGCAATTTCTTGATAACTTGGACATATTGTAATTTGGGGAAAGTATATTTGCATTAGAAGGCTTCATTTTCAGTTGTGCATCATATTTGGGAGTTTCTAATTGATATTAAAGGTCAATGTATTTTTAATATTGGATATCAATGATAGTTTGTTATGGGGTTTTCATTTCATCCTCCACTAATTATGTTGGGAAGGGGAAACTATAGACAATGGAGAGATTGCATCATAACCCATCTCCAATCACTTCAATTTTTTCCACATTTGTATGATTTAATTCCCTTTCCAGATAAAGGTATCCAAAAATTTGCTTGGAGTTATAGAAGGTATGATGTCTTAAAGGTTATTGCAATGCATGTTGATGATGATGTTTGGATAGCTATTGTTCATTTCTATTTTCCTCGCATTATTTTGACTAAGATTTGGGAGCTATATGGAGATCTTGATACTCCACCATTCCCTAATGATCATGATTTAGATTGTCATGTGCCTCTTCATTCTTCATATAGGATACCCTATGATGATAATGATATGTAGGAGCTTATAGATTTGGAATGCTTTGAATCTTTAGATGAGGATGTCAAGGGTTCTACAGATGCTTCTTCTCCATCATATATAGTTGATGTACATTCACCTTAAGTGATTAATTGTGTAGAGTCATTTATTGAGGCTTCCATCATTCCTATTCAATAGGATCATTCATCTTATGTTGGTGATTCATTATGAAATTTTGGTGATTCATCACAATAAGTATCTAATTATTTTAAAAACTTGGGATTCCAGGATGGATTTGTTTTAGATATTACAAAATTGGCTACTTCTATAGGTTTGGAGGACATTCTTGAGGGGATATCTCTCCTCTATGAAAATTCTACTTTGGAGGGTTTTTCTTGAGTCTCTACATTCCATTTTTCAATCTTTACTAGGGATCCTGATCTTGGTGAGACTACATTGGAGGCACTTGATTCCTTTTCAAATATTTTATATATGAGGCTTCTTCCCTCTCATTTCATTATGGAGTTGGAGTTTCTTTAGCATCTACCATTAGATTTGCTTCTTCCTAGTGGGAGACATGTGGTTTGTCATCACTGGACACTCTTTTGGCTTTAGAGTTCTTTCAGTGGTTTTGAGGACACTTCATTCTAGGGGGGTAATCTAGTATCCATCTATTCCTTCAATGGATGGATCATTGTATTTTCTTTGGTTCTTATTCAACATCAGTTTCAACATAGTCTTGGTTTGTCACCTTCATCATTTATTAGGAATGTAGCTGATTTGATTGTGGCATCTTCATCTTCCTTGGGAAAGGAGACACATGACCAATTTTTAGAGACATAATAATCATACACAATCATCCTTCCTTCCTTCCTTCCTTCAATTCCTATCAGGAATGGGAAGCATTCCCGCACTTTTACTTTTTTTTGTTCCTTCCAAAAGGGAGATAAGTTTTTTGTCTACATTGGATCATGTTTTGTCTTCAGGCACTTACCATTTTTGTAGGTGATTACATATTGTGGGGGAGATATATAGTCTCTCTATTTATCTTTTATGGAGGTGCTTTTATTTTTATACTCTTGTGATGGATGTAGCTCTTGGGGGGTATTGATGTTGAGACCTCCATACATCACTTCCATTACTTGTACATGATTAGCATTAGATTTTGCATTATATCTCTCTTTTGGGGAGGAGTTTTGTCCCATAACATTTTCTCCTTTTCTCCATTTGTAAGAGATTTCATTCTCATTTGTATATGGGTACCTATCATGGCCTAGTAGTTGGGACCCATCATATTGCATCATTTACATCATAACTACACTCTCAAGTTGCACTTATGGGGGTGTTAGTGTGAATGGGGATATTTCCTAACTAGATATTAGTGAGGACCTATTCACATCATTAATAAGTTTACTTAGGATTTAGTTTCCTAGGTGGCATTCTAGAAACTAATATTTAATGAGATCATATCTCATTAATTAGCATGTAGTTATCTAGGAATTTAATATTTATTGCATGCATTTAAAATTATGCATTAGGCATTTAATATTTGTAACTAAGGTGGTTATGCAGTCCCCTCTCTCCTTTCCTATATAAGGAAGGCTCTTGTACATTTGTAAATCATTCTAGATCAATTCATTATAGATCATCATTTGATCAAGTTTTCTTCTTGCTTATAGTGCACTAATTTCTTGTTCATGTGGATTGTATTCTTCTTGGTGATCCATTGAAGAACTACAATTTCAAGTGGGTTATTGATTCATATTTCCAAAAAATCTTGCACAACAAAAAAGAGGTTTCTTAGATTTTATATTTTTTGATGTGTTTTCTTGTAGGCATGATTTTAGAGCACTTTTCACATATTTCCATCATTTTAAAAATTAAATTCTAATACCTATTGGATAGGTGGCACCAATGGCTTGATTTTTATGTGTTTAGTGGCTCATAAATGAAATATTTCTTCACCAAACTAGAGGAGAAATAAATCCCACGCCCAAGCAAGTGGAGGCTATTTTGGGCTTCTTCTAACTCCTCTAGAATTTGAATTGGTGTGGGTATGGGTGCCTGGTGGAAGTAATGGGATGAGATAGAATGGAGAAAGTTTTTAGCAGAGATTTTTTTTTTCTTGTAGGCAGAGGAAGAAGGGAGGAAAAAGGAGGAATCCATGCCTAGGAAGGATTAGAGGATGGAATGCAGCTAATTTTTTAGGAGGTTAGAAATTACCAGCTTGGAGAAGATGAAAGAAAAAAGTAAATTTGAAAAAAATCAGGAGTTAGAACGTAGAATGGTGGGTTAGACTTGAAAGGGACTTTTAGAATTGAGGCACCAGAGAATTGTAGCTTCATATGTTGTTGGTTGTAGCTAGTTTGAAGGAATTTGAGTCTAATTTTAGTGGTTGAATGTTATTCTTTCCTTTAACAATGTTTTTGGAGGTGTCTAGTTATCTTTGTAGCTTGTTGCAAACAATGTAACTTGAATATAATGGAAATTTGAATTGTCTCTTAAAATTTGTATTATGCGTGATGCTTATTACTTTGGTTTTCACTCTCAATAGTTTTTATTCATAATTTAAAATAAAATTCCTTGGTTGAGTGATTTGGGTGTTGTTGCAACTATTTTATATTGCTTGAAGCTAGTTGTTGAAAGTGGAGATTTGTGGGTTTTTTGAGTTTTCAACTATGAATTTAGAAGGGTATTGTTGGGGTAAAAATATTGATCATCTTAATTTCCTGAAGATGAATGTGGAAGCTTTCATTATCCAATTTTTCATATGAAAAGGAAATATTTGATTTTCCAAAATAATTTTTGAAAGGAGGTTTTCCAGGAGGTTTGTGTAAAGTTTTAGATCTACCTGAATTTTACTTTTGAGGTTTGCAATATCCACATTGATTTTTGGAGTCATGATTTTTATCTTTCATTAAATGGAATTAGACCCATAAGATCTTGAGAGTGCAGAGTAAGCACTAGGACATGTGGGTGAGGAGTGGTGAAGAGTGAAGTGATGAATTTGCAAGAGAGAGAGTTGTGAGAAAGATTGTTTGTTGTAGGTATGAAAGTGGGCTTGTGACTACTATCCTCTATTAGAGATAAAGTTGGGTAGATGTAGATTTCCTCCACTGAGAGACAGTGGGTAGAGAAAGCATCTTCTAGAGTCTGTGTTGGAGTATGGATAGACACTGAGAGGGGGGTGAATCACTATTTGATAGACAAGCCTAAAATTTAAACCTTTTAAACTTCTACTAGGACTTTTGTTTCAAATATCCTTTCTATTGATAATAGAGTAGAGTAATCACTTTGAGAGCATTCATGAAAAGAGGTAAACAAAGATATGACAACATTAACTCAGTTCATTTAGACAACTTATGTCAATATAACCTGTGTGAGATATCTTGCATTTAAAAAAGATGTGACTGACATTGTTTAACAATCAAAGCACAATGACAAAATATGTGCAACTCATAAGATTATGTACATGAAGACCAACATTGTTGAATCACTTTAAGACCACCAGATTTCAATGCGGCTTTATGAGACACTGCAACAATTGTGCAATTGAATCACATATGATAAGCATTGAAACAACACATAGCTTTAGTACATTATGACAAATTGAAACATAACAATCTTGAACTATGAATCAATGAAAGAACATGTGATGTGATAGACTAAATTATTTTCATCACAACAAGCAAAACATGTTTGGTTAAATAGAGCTTTTAAACCAATTTGCAACATATGATTGTGAAAGTACTTGTAAAAACATAATACATTAACATTGCAGAAATAAGAACTAATAATAGACATTAATGCATTTGATAACTTATGAAAATTAGATAGACATGAAAAAAAATCACACAAATACTCATCACATAACACATTATATGTCCTGAGTGGAAAACCATCAAGGAGAATAAAAGCAACTTGAAAAATATATCACTTTATTCAGATAGAGAACCAACTCTACAAAGTTTAGGAGCACCAACTCCACACAATTAAAAAGCACCAACTTCTGAAGTTACAAGAGCACCAAATCCAAAGTTATAGGAGCACCAACTCCAAAGACACAAGAGCACCAACTCCAAAGTCACAGGAGCACCAACTCCATAAAATCTAAAGTATATAACCAATCAATGTTCTATCAATACCCTAGTAATGCAAATTAGCATTCATAGTGCTTCAATAGAAGACTGTGAAAAATAATTTTCAATAAGTACATAGGAGGATGTTATATAAGACTGATAACATCTCCATTTGATACATTAACTGATATAACTGTAACAGATTAAAAAACAGTTCTCAATGAAAACACTGTTACAAAATCACTTTTCAAGATTTTCAAGATTGAACAATGTATCAATACATCTCAAAAATTTCTCATAAAATTATGTCTATAATTTTCCTCTTCAAGCCACCACATCACTAACAAAATGTTGTCATTTTATAATAATTGAATAGTCTTTCAGAATGCAATTTCAATAACTGTAAACCAACTCGGGTTAGGGTTACAGGTGAGAAACCCTAAAGAGTCTTTTAACCAACTCTTTTACAAGTTTATGCAGGAAATTTTCACTTCATAGAAAAATGAGAGTATTTCTGATACAACCTAAGAAGATTCATCTAGAAACCCTAAAGGGTTTTAATCATAATCAAAAAAATTTAAGCCCTTAAAAATCCTTAACAATAATATTTCAAAACCAAAGATTTTACTCACAAAAACTCATACAAATTTAACTAAAACCATTCTTAACAACTCCCTTAACAAATTGTCTCAAAGCCCATAAGCATCAAGAGAGTTTTTGTCATTACTTGATTATGGTGGAAGAAAATTGAACAAATACCATAAAGATATGTCAAGAAGTTCCATAACTACCCAGTTGAAAGGCACAAAAAAATCTTCTCTAGTGTATTTGAGCTTTGTCACTTCAAGCTGCTGACAACATTCAACCTAATTTTATCAAACATCATTGCAAAGCCTAGCATTTTCCATGTGAGCCTCTACCTCCCGTTCCCTAATATGGGATTTGAAATAAAGAAACCACAAATTCCTTTCACAAAGCTTTGAAAATAAGCTTTTAATCCTTTAGTATACCCGATGACTTAGGATAACTTTAACACATACTTAGTATGCCCGATACTCATTAGGAGTATAAAGTAAAAAAATGCCTTATACAAGAGATGTCGGCCATGTGAAACAATACGTGGTATAAATACCTTCCCAAATTCATATGCCAATAGTAGTCAATGCAAACACATTACCTTAGAAGCTAATAAGAATGATGTATATAAAAATATTATTATTACCTTGAAAAAAAAACATATGAAGCCAATCTCTAATCCAAGACCAGTAAAGTAATGTTATGCCTTTGGAAAAAATAGCAATATCCAAGTATCACCAAATTTTAACCAGGAAACCACAAGCCTTATGCATCAAAACATATTATCCCAATATGACAAATACACAAACTGAATATTTCACTATCATGCCAAGAAGTACTGTAGCTACAAAAGAGCACTTTAGTATTTTACATTAATGCTAGTATGCCTTAAACCTTGAAGGATCAAACTAAAAAACATCCTCTCAAAATGATAGTAACTGTCAGACTCATCATATATCAAAATCCTATACCTACATATCATATAACTGCAACATATCATTCACCAACCATATGTGAATAAACCAATGTAACTGAATATCATATCACCAACCAAGCTAAGAATCATCCTGTCAAAGAACCAATTTTGTCATCAAGGACAAACCACAAATGATAAACAATTGAAAGCCAATAAACTCCCCCTTTGTCCTTGATGGAAAGACACATATCATCTCTCCCCCCTTTTTCCTCAATGACAAAGAATGAAAGAAAAGAATGTGAGATGCAATGAAGATAAACAACTGAGAATCCAACCAACTATTCAACACAATAACCAACTTCAAGTAGAGAAATATAGCAGAAAACTAAATACACAAGAGAGTTGTGAATGAAAAGATATAGAAACAAGCTCCCCATTTCTATCATGGCCATACCAAATTCAAACTACACTTTGCAATAGTACATTGTCTCCTTCATAGGTTTACTAGAACACTTGCAACAACAACAACATTAGGATACAAAAACACAACATGACCACTATCCTAAGAGTGTAATGTCCTATCACCAATCACATTAATTAAGTCTCCAAGTCCTTGCAACTTCTAACATGAATGCATGACTCGAAATTAGCATAGATTTCCTGCATCACAAAATCTTTACATGAAGAACATTCACAATCACTTGCGTGTGTGCTACTTCCCCTTGAACACTGAACTGTTTGATCACCATCAACTTAAAGTAATCACTGTCAAGGAATTATAAGCTAAGCTAGCAAAGAAATTACTGGGAGAGAATTTATAAAGCTGATAACCACAAAATGATACCAAGACAAAATAACAAAAAATAGCAACATTGTCTAAAATAGGCTAATTTGATTCTTCTAGCTCTGTCAACTACTTTAATTGATACAAACATTGTAGATCAACATTGAACCTATATCATCTCAAAGACTACCTAGTAATTGATTTATCACTAGATCATCAAATACTATACTAACAATTTGAACATTGTTCTTGTGTACTATCTTAACAACAACCATGGTATTTGTCAAGATTATGCATTGACAGTTTCATATGCTAGACAACTCAATGATTTGACTTTCTCTGTACTGCCATTAATAACACACTATCATAGGAAAACATGATATATGAAAGAAATCAATCAAACCCGTCCTTGAATATAAACCCCTTATCACTGATATATGCCACCACTACCATTTGATGAACTGTGAATGATAACAAAATTATGATTATGTAGACATAAGGACAATCCTTATCCAAGAACCTCTGCATCAAAAAATATGATGATGTGAATGAGAAAGTAATGAAAACAATACAAATACCACTACAACTGTAGGATATGCAACCCCTTCATGGTTCTTCTATGTAGGATTATCCCAATCTAAAATGCTTAAATCCTTGTATTGATTGGACTCTTCTTAGGAAAACACCCTCCTTTTATCTTCTATCGACCTTCATAAAGTTTCATTGCATCTTAAATTGGTCATGTTGTCCTCCAACTCCCACAACCTCTTTCCTCCTACATCATCAAGCTTTCTGCACTTTTCATTCTTTACTTCCTTCTAGCCACATCTCTTTATTTCTCTTTCAAGAAATATTCTCTTAACATTACACTCCCAATTTTGATATTTGTGTGGTCTTTATTGTTGGAAAATTGGAGGTAATATTTTAGCTTAAAACTTGTAAAACTATGAGATTGTAGATTTAATTAAGTGTTATTTGTCACAAATCTTTGTGTATGATTAATCTAGTTAGGTCAATTTTACCAATTGTAGAAAGAGACAGAAGATTGTAGAAGAATGAGACAAGAAGATAAAGTGACACAACATATACATGGAGAAACCCTTTCGGGAAAAAACTTCACTAGAATTAATAGTGCTTGTATTATTTAACCTTAGAACAAGATTACAATAATACTATATCAATGATTGATATAATTCCTTTTCCTTCAACAGTCCTTCTTCACAACTTGCACAAAACTCTTACACTTTTTGCATCACAAGCTATCCATGCATTCCATGTGACCAAGCATGAATCCAAACATCCCATGCCATGCTTCAAATCCTCACACATGCACAAGCTCAACCTGCAAACTTGTAACAATCTCTGATTGAACTCTCTTCAACTTGCTGCAATTAATAGATACTTATGAATATTGTAAACTCCAAAGAGTTGAAAATTACAAGAGGATAAAGATCCTCACAAATATCTAAGCCAATCTTATTCAAGTAGATTTCTTTCGTGAAAAACAAGTCAAACCAAGTTCTTAATCAATTTGGGTGTCCTAAATTGAAGACTTAACTAATTGTTGGTTTCATAGATATCTTGTAAGCATCTCCTCAAAGTTGGCACCCAAGAATGTGCCCCACTTAATTGAGCCATGTAAATATCTTCTCATGCAAAGGTGTTAACTAAAATATTCCAACTTGGGCACCCAAGGTGGGTCCAAGTAAATCTGAGTTAACTGAAACATATCTCTCCACCATTCATGCAAACATCATGCATGATTAATCATCCCCACTTAATTGAAAGTATCAACATATTATATTTCATACAACTGAAGTCATTAGTAATGCATCTCAAGTCAACTAAAGTCAACTACATGCAACTCAAGATAACTAAACCATAATTGAATTGAATTGAGCTAAACTGAACTAAACTAAATTAAATTGAACTGAACTGAACTAAACTAAGGCTAGAATAATACTGAATTGATAGTGCCACTCCACACATTTCAAATGTCAATCCCTAACTTGTAGGAACTAGACATGCATTACATAAGAGTTATCAATTCTCCAAACAATTAATTGAAGCAAGGTGGGTCCCACCTTCCATGTGGACGCCTCATGTGCTCCTATTTTGTAGAAGCTCTTCTTGGGAATTCCCACATGTTCCTATCATTTAGTAATAATCACAAATTTCAATGTATATTTTCATTTCATTCAAATTTAATATTTTTCTAATCTTAGTGTTGGGGAACACTTTCCAAGGACTTAGGAGATACATGAAATATGTTTAGGATTGCAATTAAATGACATCCTATTTCCAACATTCTCTCACTTGAAATTATACATAGAAATTATTCTAAAAAAGGAATCATTATTATAAAACAAGTACATGACTCAAAGCCAATGGCCTTCCTTCACCAAGAGAAATTATCTATAAGATAACCATCCATAATCAACAATGTATCCACATCATTGCCAAATGCTCCCACTAATCCATGATATTGAGCAACCCATGGCATCATTATGCACACAACCAAAACCACATCACAATCATAAGCTCACACCAAACCTGTGTATCCAAGCTCTCAATGACATTGTGATACCAAACTACAAACAAGTCCCTGTATATCTGCCATCTTTCAAACTAAGACTCCAAGGCAACACACACATAGACATGTGATAAAAACCTCTGAAGTAACTAATTGTAGTTAATTGTAACTAGTTCAAGAGAGGTAACCCTCTCATACAAAACACATATACCTTTTGGAACTCCCACTGCATAGGTAATGTCAAAGCTAAAAACAAGATAACATTAACAAGTCCTCCTATAACACTTAACATAGAGGATGTGGCTAACTCCTCTATCATAGTGTTAAAGAAGCATATAATGATATGCAAAATACATCTCTCATAACATAAGAACCTTCAAGAAGAAGACAATATTCCCAAAAAGAGAGAACGTACAAATCAAGCTATGTTCTTATACCACACTAAAATGTGCCAAAATGTGTAAAGTAAGATCTCCTTCAACACTCCCAAACTGAAAGGATATCAACATCTAACCATTCAACTTATAATGAAACATGGTAAAACATAGATGTAAGGCTCTCACAAAAAGTAGATCAAACTTAGCCAAAAATTCCCACAACAAAAGGGAATATTCCCAAAGCCACTAACTATCTCTAGTACCTCTCCTACCCAAATCCTCAAAACTAACTCAAGTTCAAGATCACAAGGAGAACAATAAAAATACATAAAATCATGTATCTACTTCTCAAGGCTAATGCATAAGAGAAGACAAGATACATATAAATAATGCATCTAATAATCAGGTAGGAAACACCTCTTAGATCATTTTACCTGCCGAGTAGACCAAGAGTGGTATACAAGATTGTCCTATGCATACAACACCAATCAATATAGGATTTCAATAAAGAAAAAATTCTCATCAAGTCTATGATGGATTCACATCCATTTATAGGTGTAGGCTCATCGTTCTTTACTATTGAAATTTTTTTTATAACAAGTAACTATTCCAACATATATCTCTTAACATAAGAAATATCCAGCCTAACCCAAGTCTTTCTAGTATCCATGAGCACCCACCAATCAATCCATGCCAACTTCAAATGCAACCTACATAATCATGAAGCTCCAAGCAAATGATTAATACTCAAAACCAAAAATAACTATCTCCTCTCCAAAGGAAGAATAATAACACCTTTACCAAAGACTCTAAGGGTCCTCCATGAAACAAGATGTTAAAACCTCTTCAAATCACATGAAGATAACCATATCATACCAAAGATCCCATTGAGCTATGATAAACATTGACCATCACTATCAAAAAATTCCCACTGAAACATGTAACCAAGCTATCCATGGCATCATGATAACCATCTCCTAAATGAAGATCATCCATGGCCTCAACACAATGAAAGAAATTGTTGTTAAAGACATAACTCCAAAAAGGTCAAGAAAACCATAACCTCTAAACCAAGAAGATAAAACACACTTCTTTTAAAAATATATAATAAAACAATAGTAAAATCTCCCACTACAGCCAAAAAACCTTCAAAATTTTAAGAGAAATGTGTCCCAAAATCTAGCCAACCATTAGCTTTGATACCAAATGTTGGAAAATTGGAGGTAATATTGTAACTTAAAACTTGTAAAACTATGAGACTATAGATTTAATTAAGTGTTCTTTGTCACAAATCTTGAAGATCAACCAAAGGCTCACCTCTTTGCACTTTTCAATCTTTACTTCTAGCTACATCTCTTCACTTCCCTTTCAAGAAATCATGTCTTAACATTACACTCTCAATTTTGATATTTGTGTGGTCTTTATCTATACCAATGCCCTCATCTATTTCATGTCACATTTCTCCACTCTTGACCGGTTCTCTTAATTCTAGTTAACATTTGAATATGCAAATTAAAAAAACATGGCTCCTTTTATTTCTTGGTGCAACCTTTTATTGCTCCAATCTGTATGAATTTTAGACTCCACTTGTGGAATCTTCTAGGCATCTCTAAATTGACCTCTTCATCAATTTAACCTACATAATATTTCTCTCCATGGCATGGATAATAGGGAGCTTTGCATTTTCTTTCATTCCTTCCTCCCTCACTCCTTTAGCCACACCCTTCATCCTCTCTCCCCGACGTTCTCTTCTTGTCTTCTTTTAATGATGTAATGCAGGGTCTCTTTAACTTCATGTGTCTATTCGTTAGTCTCTTACATTTATTTTAGAGTTAATATTTTTCTCTTTTAACTTCTATCTCTTCAAATACTCTCCATAACATTTCTTTACAATAACTTTGAATTGCATCTATGATAAATTTCTTATTTCTTATTAATAAGTAATTATCTAAAACCAATTGACTTCAATACATCAAAGTTGAAGGGGTGGATCAAAGTATTGCTCAAATCTGACCCAAATGATCATGAAATCAAAATCAAGTAAAAAACAAAAATGAAAACAAAATATTCAAATCAATTTTTTTTGTTGATGTTGATCACCTATTGATCTGAGATGCTTCTGCATTAGAAATATCAAGTGAGAAAATTTGTTAGCATGGGCTCACAAAGATGGAGCTAGGTGATAGAATCACCCATCGAGATCGCAAACACGCTCCAGTGCACTCCATCACTGATAGCCTAACCTCCTCCACCAAAACTTCATCCTCTTCTTCTCTCCATGCCCTCTTTTGGAATGCTTTCACTACAACTCACTCTTGCAATGCAACCTCCCTGCTACAATTGTACTTCAATCCTTACAAATATTCAACTTTGTCTGCTATAATTTTTCATTACCACTTTCCTTTGTGCCTTTCGCTATCAACCATTCAGGATGCCACTCACCTGAAATGATACTTTTGAGCTTCTCTTGTGCTTCCAAATTTGCATTTTCTAGCCCTCAACCATTTAGGACTCTACTCACCTGCAACAATACTTTTGGGATTCTTAATCATGCTTCCACTAACCATAGGTTTTTTCACAAGATGCCTCATGTTCGTCGATCTGCTTGTGCCCCTGAAACCTAGACTCACTTCCCTCTCCACCTGTAGGTCCTAGTACAAACCACCTCTCTCTCGACACTATATCTACATGCTTAGAACCTTTGACTTTGATACCACTTGATGAAGAAGAAAAAAACAACTCTTCATTTTCATCCAATTAATGCATAACTTGGACTATAAAAGACTTTGAAATAAAAAAACTCCCAATTCAACAGTGTCGGTTTGAATTGATACACAATCACACAACCATTTACTCAAATTGAAAACAAATTCAAACACATTTATTCAGTTCATATTTCATACATCATACATGGGAAAATCACCAAGCAACTCCAAGATCCTCTATATTCCTCTGCCTTCGCATAGCTTCAGAATCTTGCAAACACAAATCCCATCCTTGTTGTAGAATGCCCTGTTTCTCAGACAACGTGGCTATTTACTATCCAATCTACATTTTGGGAAAGCTTAATCATACACCACCTCTTTCTAGTCTAAAGTGTGGTATTTCTTCTCTTGATACTTCCTTTGTATTCTCCTAGCATCTCTATTTCTCAGCTTCCTTCTCCTTGCTATTTTATCACCAACTATCCAACCTTTCTCTCACTTAGAACAACTTCCATTTTCAAGGATATTTAATGCATATCTAACTTAATTCAAATAACATATAAAGAAATTCCTACAACTTGCACATAAATGTTTACTTCTTCTCTCATTGGTGCAATTTCCTTCATACCCACACTTAGCATACATATCTTCGTCCATTTTGACTTCTCTTACTTCCCTTCATAATTCTTCTATAATGGTTGAATCCTTGTATTGATTGGATTCTTCTTAGGAAAACATCCTCCTTTTATCTACTATCGACCTTCATAAAGTTTCATTGCATCTTAAATTGGTAATGTTTGCCTCCAACTCCCACAACCTCTTTCCTCTCACATCATCAACCTCTCTACAATTTTCAATCTTTACTTCCTTCTAGCTACGCCTCTTCACTTCCCTTTCAAACAATCTTCTCTTAACATTACACTCCCAATTCTAATATTTGTGCGGTCTTTATCTTTACCAACGCCTTCATCTATCTCATGTCACATTTCTCCACTCTTGATTGGTTCTCTTATTTTTGGTTGACATTTGAATATGCAAATTACAAAAACCTGCCTCCTTTTATTTCCTAGCATAACCTTTTATTGCTTCAATCTGTGTGAATTCTGGACTCCACTTATGGAATCTGCTAGGCATCTCTAAATTGACCTCTCCATCAATTTAACTTGCATAATCTTTCTCTCCATGGCATGGTTAATAGGGAGCTTTGCATTTTCTTTCATTCCCACCTCGCTCACTCCTTCAGCCATGCCCTCCATTGTCTCTCCCTGGTGTTCTTTTCTTGTCTTCTTTTAATGATGCTATGCACAGTCTCTTATCTACCTGTGTCTATTCACTAGTCTCTTGCATTTCTTTTAGAGTTTATGTTTTTGTCTTTTAACTTTTGTCTCTTCAAATACTCTCCACAACATTTCTTTCCAAATAAAGTGTGGATCTCATCCAGGATAAATTTCTTATTTCTTATTAATAAGTAATTATCTAAAACCAATTGACTTCAATACACCAAAGTTGAAGGGGTGGATCAAAGTATTGCTCAAATTTGATCTAAACGATCATGAAATTAGAATCAAGCCAAAAAAATAAAACAAGAGTATTTTTAATTGATTCTCCTATTTAATAGATATTTTGAGAGTACTTGCAATTATTTTTCCTATTTTATAAATATTTTAGGGATACTTACAATTGTTTCCTTTTCTCATGCTCATGTTTTCTAAATTCATTGTTTCTAATGCTTCAAATCAAGATAACAATTAGTTTTAATGAACACAATAACTTGTATATTACATCTATATCAGTTTGATCTTAAAATATTGGTCCCACCATATGTGACACCACTCTGTTTTGTTATGTTTTTCTTGATAGCTCAGATACTTTGTTGGAGCTTATTTTATGTTATGGTTGCTCTATCGTTGACAATGGAGTGATGATAAACTATATGGATGTGATGATATATTATATGCATGGTGATTATGTTTAATATACTTTATGTGTACATAGATGCTTAGTTGTGATGACATTACTATATATGCTTATGGTAGTTTAATTGAAATATTATATCATCAATTGATGTGACATTGTATTGGTGAATATAATGGTATTACAACACTCACTTGCGAGTGCCTTGTGATTTTCATGATTCTCTCTTAACAGTGTGCATGAATTATTATCAGTATACACTTATGAGTTTTGCTTGGGTTGTAGGTTTGTAGGTACATGACAATGACTTCACCTGGTTTCATAGGTTTGAGCTGTGTGTCCACTACTCAACAGTAATGATTGGGAGATAGTAATAGGCTACCTAGTCAAACTATTACCTTAGCATAGTGTGTCATCAGGTTGTATGTTGGTCATGTTCCTTGTCCATGTTGTTCTTGGTATTTTATTATTGTCCAAGTTTAATTTTGAGGATTAAAATGTGTGTTTTGATTAAGTATTTAATTATATGGAGATTTTACTATAAATTAATTAATTTAATTAAGTCATATTATAAAGTAATTTTAATTTTATTAAATTAATTGGGAAATAAAATAAATAATTTATTTAATTGTAAATTGGATTAAATGAATTGTTTTTAATTTTAAATGCATGTTGGAAAAAGATTTCAAAAATATCTTGGTTTGTTAAAGAAAAGATATTTGTTATGTGAACTAGAAGTTAAAAGGATTTGTTTTCTTACTATCTTAAAATTGATTTACAGAGAGATTGATTGAAATGGGAAAAGAAGAGGAAGTTGTTTTCACGGGAAAAAGAAGAATAGAGGTTTTTGGAAAAAAAAAGGATTAGTTCTGTGGTTTGAAGAAATTGTAGATCTTAGAAGCTTTTTGATAATTTAGAATCTAGTTGTTATATTTTTCCCTGTGGATTATTTTTGTTCTCTGGGAAGTGGCTACTTTTTTGGAGGAAACTTTGGCAACATTGGAAAATTGAAGTTTACAAAGAAGCTCAGCATCAATCCTCAAGACAACAATTCTTCTAGAACATGTTCCTTAATTTTTTTGTGAATTTTGTTTTGAAAGAGTGATTTAATTATTGTAATACAAATTGGAAAAGATTAGAAGAGGTTTTCATTATTGCAGAAGATTTTGTTTTCTTTAAAGATTGTTGTGAAAATTGAACCTCTATAGAAAACAATTTAGATCCTTTTAAATTGATCATTTGAAATAGATTGAAACAAAAGGAAATTATATATCTTTGTAGAAAATCATCATTTTTTTTGGCTTCCCAATTCTTTTTAATTGTCTAAGAAAAAAGAAATCTCTGAGCTTTCTTGTAGAAAACTTCTCCTGTGAAAATTTATTATTGCCCAACTTGAACCATTGCTTGGATTACTTTATATATACATATATATATTAAAATATATATGTACATATACATATACATATACATATACATATACATATACATACATACACACACACGCACACACACACACACATATGGGTATGTGCAGGATCATCATGGAAAAAAGAGGCCCTTAAGTGGCAAAAAATTTAGAAAAATTAAGTTACATAACTTGATGTAAAAATTTGAATAAGTTATCTATATTATCTCAAAAATATGTAAGAATAGAATCTATAGCAAATTGAATGTAATTTCTAAACTACTAGGTTTTTAAAAGAAAAAATCTATTTGGTGAAGTGAAATTTCAATCACGTGGTACTTAAAATTTGGGGAAAAAAAAGAAGTAGGTGTCACACATCATTCCCCTAATACAATAAAATGATAATAAATTTTATAATATTTTAGATATAACTAGAGGACTCATGTCCTGATGTGATGCTTTTTTTTGTAATTTTTCCAAATAAATAATTAATTATGAATTTTTTTATTACAACTTTTAAAAAATATAAAAAATTCGCATGTTTGACCACCTTAACTTCGTCAAAACTTTATGAAATTAATTTTTTCTTTTTTTAATCTTATAGTATGCAAAGCATAGAATGTGATGCATCTTTTGGATTAAAAAATGTGACACTGTTTGAAAGCTATAAATGTTTTTCAACCAGCCTATCAATCAGGACTTTAGTCATAATTCAAATAGAAAATGAATAATAATTACTTATTAAATTCAAACTAAGGCATAATTTATATTGGTGAAAGTTGATAATCTCCTTTAAAAACCATTTTTCGTTTCATCAATTTTGGGTTAAAAAAATTCATCAGCCACATACCCAGCATATTGCCACTTTTTGGCCCACCATGATCCTGCACATGCCCATATATATATAAATATTTGATTTTATTTAAAACACCGTGATTTTCTTGAAGGAAATTTTTAAATAAGAATGAAATTGAAAATCATCATACGGTGAATTTGTGTGAATTAATGTTTAAACATTGGCAAAGCTTTTTGGAAGGGGAAGCATTGGCTATCCCCAACGCTGACTCCCATTAGAGGGAGGGCCGATGCTATGAGGTAGCTGACACTGCTCCTACCATGCCTACGCCTCCCCTGTAAGGGGTTGTCTATACAAAATGTGGCAGCTATATTCATACAGTTCGCAGGTTACAAATTGTGCCCTCTGTGAATTCTATTACTTTGTAATTTGGTAATTAATATTTATTATATTTATAATATATATATTATATGTAATATATATATATATATATTATTTGTAATATTCTACCATTTATGACCAATAGAAATAATTTTGTGAGGAAATGAATTTGTGGAATTAAATAAATGAGGTTCTTTTAATATACAATTGATTTAATAAGTAAATAATATATTTATATGTATATATATAATTACATTTAATTATATATATACATATTAAATATATTTATTTAATGTTTGAATTATATAATAAATATTTGCAAGCACGATTAATTAAATTGAAATGATTGATTATTTTATTGATGAAATTGAGTTAATCTTATGAGTAGTTGTGAACTGAAAGTAATCATTTAGTTTAAATTCATTGTTGACATATAAAGAGGAATTATTTTTAAGTGGTTTATTTTAGATATGCAATATTGATTGTTTTGGATTTGAGAAATTTGAATAGTAGTGCTTTTAATTACCTGATATTGTTTATTTTAATTTTTAGTGTTTATGTAATTGGGCACAGTGGGGAATATTTTTTGTAGAGGAAATATAAGTCTTCTAGATTATAATTGTGATAGGGTTGATATTTCTGTTAGTCACCTTGAGATTTCCCTTGGGTAGTGCATGTAGTTGGATTCAGTATTGGACATCCATAGGGATGTGTTATCTTGTGTTGTGTTATTATCAGTTTGTGCACTGTCTACCCTTGGGTGTAGAATGAGTTATTGTCTTGTCTATAGGGGAGTGGCTTTCAATGAGGGTTGGGACACAAAGTGGTCCTAGGATAACTCATGTGGAAGTTAGTGTAATCAGTGGAAATTAAATAACCTACTTTAGGGGAATGGGTAGTTAACATATTTAACTTGATAATTAACCTTGCTCATTGGCTCAAGGGCTTGTGTTAGACTTGGGATGAGTCGGGAAGGCCTGGAATGGCAAGATTGTTATCTTGTATTCTTGAAAGATAATTGATTCCGTACTGGTGTGCATGTGGGGCTAGAGTTCGTAAGAGGTTACCAGGATAACCCAAGATGGGGGCCAGGACCTAGGAAGATCTCCTTAGGATAACCAATGCAACCTTTGTGATGGCAATCCTCCTATGACAACAATCGTTTGTTTTGTATAGTGGTTGTTCTTGATTCTATGATTCTGGAAGCAATGTAACCCTATGTTTGTATTTACTAGAATAGTGTGGTTTTGTACTTTTCCTGCGTTTTGGGGTAGTTGGTTGTATTGGTTACTTGTTACTATCTCCTAGCATGGGGGTTGGGCCTAGGGGTACCATATGGCTAGGTGGCCTACACATTACACTGTTGAGTTTCTCTTCTTGTTTGTGATGGTGAAGTTTTCTTGTTTGAGGAGCTCGTGTGGTTCTATGGATTCGTACTTCTCTCTCATTGTAACTATGGACACTATGTAATTGTTATCTGCATTTGTATCAAGGAGAACCCTTGTGATGTAATTGTAACATTATATATGATTTATTTATTGTTGGATTAAATGGTATATATATGGTGTTGTATCTATGGAAATATGCTCATTACATTTCTATGTGTTACTTGTTTTGCAATGGATTACTGCTTTGTTGTATGTTGTTATCATGAGTTAATTCCATTTACTATGTTTTAGAATAATTTTGTAAGTTTGGAATTTCACGTGTAGACATGTTATGTGGCCTAGAGGATGTATGTATTAGAGTAGTTTACTTTACTCGTCATTGTTACTCTTTTTAAGAAAAAAATAGTT